>JAMWET010004461.1:100000-210000 GCA_024036415.1 Prochilodus magdalenae
CTTGTCTGGGAAGATACACGTAGACAGACAGGACACCACTTTCACCACATCAAACTCATGAGCCGTCTGCAGCACATTGTCGTTGATGGACACGTTTTTCCTCTGAAATGCAAAGCAGTGTTCATCTTTGCCAGGATGAAGAAAGGTCATATATTTGCCTGTGTTTGCATGTGTGTGTGAGTTACCCAGAAATCCAGGTTCTGTCTTAAGTGTCGGAAGAGGCCTCCCACCATGGCTGCAAGGTGAATAATGTGGGTCGGGCGATGTTTCTCGAAGATCGCCCTTGTCTCAGTCGCACTCCTATTGTAAGAACCAGATAAGTGGTGAAATCCCCCCAAACACACTTTACAATGCTCTGTGTATGCAGGCAGGACAGCACAGTAAATTAGAGGGTGAAAAAAACGTGTCTATTTTATTAATTACATGTATCACTGTACACTGAAAATAGCACATTAATGAAATGTGGCAAGTGGTGGTAGACACTAAAACATATTAGCAACAATATATTATAAACATATCAGCTCCTTTTAAATTAGCTTCAAATAGCAAAAATGTTTTGTTTTTATATGTGCAATTATTAAAACATTTTTTTCAATCAATGAATCAGTTCCACATTTTTCGGTTTATAGTGAATAAAGTAACTGGCTAACATGTTTATTAACAAAGCTGCTAATTTTTAATTATTTGTTTTAATTAGCTGTTTTGTCATGCACATTAATGTTATAATCACATAAGAATATAACTTGCTCTTAAGTTCTCTTTTGATCGTGACAAACACATACGTACATACATACATACATACATATATACATACATACATACGTACATACATACGTACATACACACATACATGCATACATGCATACATACATACATGCATACATACATACATGCGTACACACATACATACATGCATACATACATACATACATACATACGTACATACATACATACATACACACATATATACATACATACATACATACATACATACATACATACATACGTACATACATACATACATACATACATATATACATACATACATACATAAATACGTACGTACGTACATACGTACGTACATACATACATACGTACGTACATACATACATACATACATACATACACACATATATACGTACGTAAATACATACATACACACATACACACATACATACATACATGCATACGAACATACGTACGTACATACATACATACACACATACATACATACATGCATACGTACATACATACATTAAAAATGCTAAGCTAAACCCTGTACTAGTAATGATTATTCCTGATGAATAATCACTGGAAAAGATTTTCAGATTTTTGGTACGTAAAAACAAATCGTTGTTCACCATTGTTATTGTGCTTTAGCCTGGGAACATTCAACAAGGCATCATTTGGTCTTTAAGCACAACTTGGAGCATACCCAGCTAGGCATGTAGATGGATGTATGCAATTAAGAAATGTATACACCAGTAAATTTTTTTTAAATCAATTCTAAATGAGACAGGCAGTCAGTATGGGGAAGTTAAGACAGGTGTTATATGTTTTCTCTTAAGTTAGTACTGTAGCAGAAAAGTTCTGTACAAGTTGTAGTGTGTTGATTTTACATGACAATCCAGAAAAGGCCAGTAAACATGATACTATGACGTTCCATAGCCATGTCAAGTGTTTACCAAACTAAAGTTTGTAGTATGTTTGTCAAATCAATTTATATCTGTTCCTCACATTAATGTTTCATGGTACTCATTTAAAAGTTTTAAAAATCAAAAGTACTAAAAAATCAACCACAGCATATTTATATATCATCTATAAAAATCCGTGTATTCAGTACGTTTTCGGTACGTCTTTGTACATACCAGCAACAGGCTCCTCATGTCTCTGAATCTTGTACGTTTTTAAACAGTACATGCACTTTATAGACGCTCCCTTCATCCCTCGTCTTCAGCGCCTGCTGCAGCGATTTTTTTTTTTTTTTTATCAAACGTAGTCGGTGAAAAGAAAAAACTTTGACGAAATATGATGATTGTAGTTTGTTCCCGGGTTTACCACAACTGAAAATGCAGTTTCAGTGATTTTAGGAAGTTATTTGTGAGCAGTATGAATATTAATATCCCAGGGAGCCAGAAAAAACACAAGCTAAGACCCTGGGGAATGGTCTTCAGGAGAGTCGAGGGAACGTTTTAAACTGCCTCTAGTCAAGCAAGGAGGCTTGTGGGTAGTGTAAGGGATCCTTCTGGAGTTTGATTTCGCTTAAGAGAAGGTTGTACTGGAGGTGGTTTGCTGTGGTGACATCCTGGAGTGAGGGTAAATATGTATTTAGTGTTGGAGTACATTATATTTCTAGATTTATATTTTCTGATAAACACAGTTAGAATGAATGAGACTGAGAGTTATCCCTCTCCACTAAGGGCTGGAGTTATGCAGGAAAAGACATGCAGGGTAGATGGGGCGTCTATCTTTGCCAATTTCCCTGCCAATACTGCCAACGATATTTTCAGGAGTATGATATGAGTAATCAGACAGGAATAAACCGTTTAAGCTAGCGTCAGATTTTAATAATTGCAATGAATTCCTTAAGCTTACAGCTGGCAGGCCATGCCCATGAAATGTATAGTCGTCTTCCAAGGAAGCTAAGAGTACCTTTGTAGGGCAACCTTTGTAGGGAGAAAAATCTATTTATCATTAAAATGGTGTGTGAGTGTGGTAGTGATTTGAATTAGCTGGTAGAGTGGGCAACATACCAATGATCATTTTATTATGTATTTTGGCACTGGTGGTTCTAATCTGAGTTTTGGGAATACCAGTGCGTGACAGTCTTAAGTCATCTTTAAAGTTAACCTGGTGAAATGGAGCTGTTTAAATAAATTGGAATGTGCTTAGGTGTGGAAGGTAAGGTGATTAGACCTACAGTGAGAAAGCACAAAAAAAAAAAAAAAAAAAGCGTAGTCATTCATGGGAATGATTTGTAGCAATTTGCTCTTGTCTGTTGCCAGGGCATTACCACAAAGTGTGTTGTTTGGTATGTAACTGTATACACATGCTCCACTCCTAACGCCCAAACCTTACACTGTAAAATAACAAACCAGTATTTTACTGTGAATGTACAACAATGTTACAGTGATGATGGAAGGTAAACGTAAAATATTAATTGTAAATGAAGAATGAATGATTTACAGTTCTTAGTTATGGTCTTGTTATAGTCTTCTATGCATTTAAATAATTACTTTTCAAATGCATTATATAATTTGTCTGTTGTTTTACGACAATGCGCATGATTGAACATTTCTGTATATGTGTCAGTTTAGCCAAAATTGGGACTGCAGTACAATTTAAATCAACAGTCAAGTTGAGTAAACAGTTGATAACTAACTTACAGAAGCAGTTAGGAAGTCATACATATATTTTACTATTTCCTGGAGCGTTTATCTTCTTGCTAATATTTTATCATTAGGAAGCAGACATTAACCCTAGAACAGGGTTAAAAAAGTTGCTCAAATGAATTATTGGTGAGTTATTTTATTCTACTCCAACAAACAAAAACTACAAACTAATTATACTACAAACACAAACACAGCTACACTACACAGTAGGCTCAGTGTTCTGGGATTGAGGTCAAGGTAAAAATGTACTCATGCTCGAACTTGACAATATTACAAAGAAGTGTTTGTTGAATTTACATAGCATGATCTACCATCACACATACAACAATAAGATCATGCAGTGAATCTATAAATAAGCTGTTGGAACTGTACTCTATGCTTATACTGGAACTGAACTCGCATAAATGTGTATATGAAACTTCTTTAATAATGCCCTTGTGGAGCTGAAAGAGGAAGTGGCCTAGGCTCCCTTTTCAGAGTGTTTACTTTTCACTCTGTTTTTAGCATTTAGTAAGCTGTTCATACTAGAACAGCAGTTAAGCATTGTTGGAAAAGTGTGCGATACTTTATAGATATTTGGCACACTGTCTATAACTGTCACTGAAGCCAAGAGTGCCTGCAATAAGCTGAAACTAATTTTTAAAAAAAAGGTCCACTGTGTTCTAGGACAGACTTTACCATCTTGCCATGCTGTCTATTGAAAGATTGAAAGTCAGCTGGCCAAAAAGCTAAATTTTAGAGACTTGGTTAGTGACTTTGTCAGCGAGAAAGCCGGACACTGCACTTTGTGGAAAGCAAGAGCCAGTGAATCACCATACACATAAGACCTACAGGCTGTATTCTTTGCAGAATTACACTTGAGAGAGTTGATGCTTCACAGCTTCAAAGTTTGCTGAACACCAACAACCTCTTTGAGACTTTTCAGTCAGGTTTTCACTGTCATTACAGCACTGAGACTGCTCTCTTCTGAGTCGTTAATGATCTACTCCTGCTGTCTGACTTGATTTTTCTGCAGCCTTTGATACGCTCCGTCAGAAAATACTTATCTCACACACCTCTTCTCTTGGTCTCTCTTCTGTCCTAGTTTACATCATACGTATGGGATAGTTCTCATTTTGTGACCTTTGGGAAGCACAGATCGAACACTGAAACTCCAGTTTCTCAGGGTTCTGTCCTGTATTGTGTTATGTATTATCTATATTTTGCCCCTTGGAAATATTATTCGTTCGTAAGGCTTCAGTTTTCATTGTTATGTTGATGATATACAGATTTATCTTGGCCTCAAACCCTCTGAATCTTTTCCACCTTCCTCAATGTCACTCTGCGAAAAGCTAACAAGAGCTAACAAACTGATTAACGTTCTGAAGCTTAATGCCAAAAAAAACTGGATTTTTGATTATTGGTACCAAATCAGCTGTCTCTGCTTACTCTGACTGTGTGCTTCTTGTAAATGATACCCCAGTCACCCGGTCCACTTCTGTGCACAACCTTGGTGTCCTGTTTGACTAATGCCTCAGCTTTGCTTCCCATATTAAATCTCTTACAAACTCTACATTTTTTTCATCTTTGCAGTATTGCTAGACTCCGCCGTCTGGTTACTTCTAAAGATGCAGAGAATCTGGTTTATGCATTCATCACATCTAAGTTAGATTATTGCAATTCTCCATTCTCCAATTCCATGGTTTATCCTCCAAAACCTCAAAACTCCACAGCCACAGTCTTAGGATGCAGCAAAATCACCTCCCAACTTCATAAGCTACATTAGCTACCAGTTTGTCAATCAAACTGTTTTGCACAATTTGTTTTACACTTCTCCACCACCATACATCCGCTATAAAATCCTGCTACTGACTCTGGTCTTCTAGCTGTTCCTAGGTTCAGGCTTTCCTTTAGGGGTGGCAGGTCCTTTAGTGTTGCATCCACAGTTTCTCTCAACAGAAGCCACCCATCCAAAGGGCGTTGTACCTGTTGTAGGTGGGGAAAATACTTTAGCTGTACAGTTGAGCCATAGAGGTGCGGTTAAGAGATATGCATGCTTCAAGCACAGCTGAGTCATCAAAAGAACAAGGCAGTCTTCAAGACATAAGTGACAAGTTTTTGATTGTAACCTATAGCTTCCATATGTTTGTTTAAGTACATTAAAGAAGGTGATGGTGACTGTAGTGTGACTGTATTATAGAACAACAGTATATAATCATGTTTATAAATCCTCAAAATAATGAAAACATACTGGGAACTTGATAAACAAATGTGTTAGGGAAATTAATTAATTTTAAGATAAATTAAGGTTGCACAGCATGATATTTTGTAAGGCCACACTCAATTCATCAGGCAGAAAAAAACACTTAATTTAAACTTTTAATATGAATCTTTGTGTACACAACATTCTCCTTGTTTAAACAACTAGAATAGACAGTCTTATTTTTAATATTAAGTTTGACCTGACCATCTTTAAATGAAAGCAAAGAAAATGTAATTGTTGAATTATGGTTACATTTTACATTTTTTGAAAAAAATATACATCTACATTTACTTTTAAAAGTTTGAGCAAAAACAAAAAATAAAAAAATAACACAACCTTAAAGCAAACATTTCTTCTTACACATTGGTTAGTGTAGAAATTTAGACAATGAATTGCTGATACACCTTACAGTTGTTTTGGATCAGAGGTGTTCCCCACAGATATATTGTGTTTATTTGTTTTTGTTATTGTTATTGTTATTACTATTGGTAGTAATATGTCTCTTTCTACACTGTAAGAACACAGTACTATAAGAATAGAATATAAATACAATACACATATTCAAGAATTTTACTACAAATAATGCATGTCCGATCATATAGAAAACATCATTACCTTTTTGGACCATAAATATTGACTGATGAGGAACAAGTACAGCATTAACAGGTATATATGTGTTGTTTGTTTGTTTGTATTTGTAAATTTTAAAAAATACCCCATTATATTAATTTACCTGATTTCATTTTATGGTTATTGGAAAAGTGGTTGGAAAGTGTGGTGAAAATTAAGTGTTTGGTTTGAAACCTTGTACCTCCACACTTGCTCATTCTTTTAAATATTATTTATTTGTTTTATATCTATAATTAGTATTTTAAGCACGTAAATGTTATATAATATTATAATAATTATAACCACAGCTTTGATTGATTAAACATTGTATTAATGTTAGCCACTTGGCGCCGATATCCATTCAATCTCAGTTCTGACGTCGGAGATTAACCCTGATTCAATGAAAAAATGAACGTTGATTCAACGTATTTTTGCAATCACGGATTTTACAATCAATTTGTTGCATTATGAAACGAAAAACCAGGGGAAATCATACATCAGGCGAGAATGGGGAAACGGACCCGTTTTAAAACTCCAGCATTTGGTGCGTTTATACCATATATATATATATAAACTTTTTGAAAAGGTTATATGACATATTTTACTATTTTTTGCGTTATATTTGTATATTATTTATATAATTTATATGATATTGCATACGTTACCATGTGCGCGGTCGTTCTGAAAGATTTTATTGTTCTTTATAAGATCATTTGGGCAATGTGCACATCGCTGCGCATCATTCCATTGGGCACGACTATTGCGTCAGGTGTGAAATGGGCTCGCCCTGGAAAGTTCAGTGATATGTTGCCTGTGTACTATTTTCAGTTGAATATTCAGCTTGGTTTATGTATATGTTAATGCATTTAATTTGTATTTACGTTGCAGGTGCTTGTAAAATTCACTTTTATCAACTCAGATCACTACGGAATAAGCGCATTCATTCATTCCAAATGCTAATATCACAACAACTACTACTACTACTACTAATAATAATAATAATAATAATAATAATAATAATAATATTTTGCACTATAAATACGTTTCCCCGTTTTACTACCTGCCCGGTCGGAATAAACTATACTAAGCTGTCACTGTAAGTCTTTGCCTTAAGTTTGTTTTTGTACCATGTGAAAATACATCACGTCTAAAAGTTTATTAATTTTATAATAATTGTTTTACTATTTCACACTGACATCAGAGTATAGCACAGTAGCTAACCTCTGCTTGTCCTTCACACGAACCAAATCTACTGACGGTTGCTCAGGTGCGATGTGGGGAGGCAAGTGAATGAGCGCGCGTCTGCGTGCGGAGCGGAGGGCGAAAGATCAAAAACTGAAAGCTAAAGCAAAAAAGGCTACGAAATCTGGTGTAGATCTGCTCGAAGAGGCCACACATTAAGGAGATAGTTGACAGGAGAGCCACATCTGCAGCAAATCGCCAAACAACGCGATATTAGTTACACGCAGTAGTAATTAGTCAGTACTGCCGCTACTTCTAATAATAATATAATGATGACGATGAGACGTAGTCCGGAGTGGTGTTTCATATGTGTACTCATTACAGCGACTAAACTCTAATGTAGGGTACATTCTAATCAATGGGAGTGATCGACTTTACGTCCTACTCATGAAAGAAGGCGATGCGATCTGATTATGAGATTCCATTGGTTCTGAACAGCCAGGATTTTATAACGAGGAGGCGCATGTAACGTCCTCTTACAAGAGTAAAGCTATAGAGGGCCGACCAACACTTACAGAAGGAAGAGAAACATGTAGTTCGCTTAGAGGAATGGCATGATGAAAAAAAGAGGAACGATGTCGACTACCACTCTTTCTGTCTACGTTTCACTGTTTTTTTCTTCCAGATTTTACAAATTCTTTTTTCTTTTCTTTCTTCCTTCCTTCCTTCCTTTCTTTCTTTCTTTCTCTCTTTCTTTTTAGTTTCCTTTCTTTCTTTCTTTCTTCCTTCCTTTCTTTCTTTCTTTCTTTCTTTCTTCCTTTCTTTCATTCTTTCTTTCTTTTTTCTTTTTCTTTCTTTTTCCCCAGAATACCAGATGCGCATTACTGATCAAAAAGTATTAAGATTTTTTTATGTGCGAGGTTTAATAATATTGTTGTTTCTATGATTATTGGATTCAATTCACATTTTATGTTCTTTTACTATCAATAAGAAACAAATATTCTAAAAATGATCATTGATGTTGTTTACCTTTGTGAAGCAGATTCCGATGATTAGGTGATTCGCTTAAAAAGGCTCCAGCAGCTCTGTATTATATCCCTTTTTACTCAGGTAGTGGAACACAATTGACACGTTTGCCCTGAACGTGGACTTCCAGGCTGCTCAGCCGGCTTCCAGGCTGCATCCCCGCCCCCTCGATTACGGCCAATTAAATGACAGCACTGTCAAACAGCTCCGCCAACAAGCGGACAGCGCGGAAGCACGAAGCTGTGGTGGGATTCAGGCTTTCAGTCGGTTCCATCCTCAGACAGGCACTGCTGCTGCATCTTTGGTCAGTTATTATTATAAAGAAAGTAACACACGATGTTTGGAGAGTCGGGTCAGAATAAACTGCTGGAAATGGCAGTAAAAACGACTGGAAACTAGCCAGTACCTGTGTGTGCAGAGCTGGTAGAGAAGCAGCTCTCACTGTTTTTAGCTTGTTCGATAGCTAGTTAGCAGGCTAAGGAGCCTATAAACAGAGCAACATTACAAACACAGGGTGGAAGAACTGAGATGGAGGAGAATAAAAAACAAGACCATCTTTAATGTAAAGGCAATTCTGGGGTTTCAGTCGGGTCAGAATGGTAAGTAAAGTGTTTCCAAAGCTGAAAAGGTAAAAGGAACTTCTCAGTCTGATTACAAAGCAAGTGGCATAAAAGCAAGCTGATTTAAAGTTCAGCATTATGGCTGGTTTGTTGTTTGATCAGACTTCTATCATGCATTTTCTTTAAAAGCTGATGGAACATCACTGGCTCTCGTGTGGAAATTGTAAGGAACACCAAGTTCTTCTTTGTCCAAATGGCAGAGAACCTCACCGAAGAAGGCTCATCCTCACCATGTTCACAGGCGGTCTGTAAAGAGCATCATGACCTGGTTTGAGAATTGCACCGTCTCCAACTTCAAGACCCTATAACCTACAAAGAGGACAGCTGAGATCATCTGGGTCTCTCTCCCTCCATCATCACTCTCTATACCACACGCTGCATCCACAAAGCCACCAGCATTGTGGACAACCCCACCCATCCCAGACTTATTTCACTGCTGCCATTTGGCAGAAGGCATCTGTGTCATCACTGCCAGACTCTGCAACAGCTTTGTTCCTCAAGTGATCAGGTTTTTAACTCAAGAAGGACTGACCTGAGAACTAAACTGAAAGCCACACTCACCTACCTACTCTTCTCTCTCTCTCTATCTCTCTCTATCACTCCCCCCCCCCTCTCTCTCCCTCTCTCCCTCTCCCTCTCTCTCTCTCTCTCTCTCTCTCTCTCTCTCTCTCTCTCTCTCTCTCTCTCTCTCTCTCTCTATCTATCTATCACTCCCCCCTGCTCTCTCTCTCTCTCTCTCTCTCTCCCTGTGTTTCTCTCTCTCTCTCTCTCTCTCTCTCTCTCTCTCTCTCTCTCTCTCTCTCTCTCTCTCCCCCTCTCTCTCTCTCTCTCCCCCTCTCTCTCTCTCTCTCCGCCTCTCTCTCACTCACACACATGGACACACCTCTTTTGATGCTCTACTTACTCTATCTGGAACATTACTGCTTACACTGCCTTTACACTGTTTATTACCTCAGTAACTGCTGTGTGTATGTATATTATCACTTACAGATCACAGCATGCTAAATCTCTCTGCACCTTGTTCTACTACCTCATGTCCGAAATGAGTGCTGTGTCGTTGCTCCACTGTCCTGCCTGTTTACTAATGTCTAATATCTGTTTAGGTTATCGTATTTGTTGTACTGTTTCCAGTTTTAATTTTTGTTTACATACTTATGTCTGCATATTGCACTTCGTACTCTTTTGTTTCATGTTGAACCTTGCTCCTGGATGAACAGTGTACTTAAACTCTCATAACTTAACTTGACTGGACCAGACCACATTGTATCTTATTTATCTAGCCCATAATTGGAAGAAGGCCAGAAGGCCAATCAGTGTTCACTTCACATTGTTATTTGTTATACACCTTTCCATTCCAGGCTGATTGGAAGACCAGTGATAATTTACTGTAAACTTCACTGTATATTAGATGCCTCTGAGGCTCATTAGTGAACATTTTGCAATTATTTATTAAATACCTTCCAGGCTGATGTAAAGGCCATTAGCCCCATAGGCTGAGGGAAAATGCAACTTACTTAAAATGTCTTTAAGCCTGGGGTCAATAGGCTGATAGGATAGACTACCATAGTGTCTCTCAACCCTCAGAGCCCAATATTATTATAGTACTGGTCCCACATCCATTTTCATTCAATAATTGTTTTTAATGAGTTGATTACTAGGACCAGGTGTGTTGGAAGCTGGGGAAAAAAGGCATTCTGGGCAGTGAGCTCCCAGGACCAGGGTTGAGAAACACTGGCTGAGCACATCTAGGATTGATAAGACAGCATAAGATAAGATACACTTTTATTATCCTTTTTTTTTTTTACATGTGGAGATTTGCATCTTTACAGCAGCATAGCAACAGAACAAATACAGTAGACTGAAGTTCACGTTTACAGAATACAAAATAAGAAATTACAGGAAAAAAAAAAAACTGTTTTAGGTATAAAATAAAATAAGAAACTACACAAATGCACGTTACCGCACAGGTATGTCTTGTACTGTTATTGAGAGATATTGCAGATATTTTGAAGATATTGCAGTTATGATCTTATATACCAGCTACACAGATACTAATAATCCAGCAGTCACCTAAATACTGATGGTGTAGGCAGTCAGTGCATGAATTAAGTGATGTTGGTCACTGGTTAAAGGTCACTGGGGTGTGCAGTCTTCGGAATAGACACTACACATGATGTCTTCCAGAGCACCAGCACTCTCCCTGTTACAGGCTTTTTCAGGCAGATTGAAAAAAGTGTCTATGTCTTTACTATCCCACAGACCTGGTCGGCACAGTGTCTCAGCAGTCCAGGAGTGATATTGTCTGGACCTACTGCCTTCCTTGCCTTCATCTTGCTCAGCTCCCTCCTCACTTGTTCTCTAGTGAAGGACAGAGATGAGCGGGGCTGTGTGATGGGCATTGAAAGCAGTGGTGTGGGCTGGTCAGTAGATAGGGCAGATGCCAGATCGAATGTGTTGAAGAAGGTATTTAGGTTGCTTTTGTTGTCATTGTGGGTCTCCTTCGGGCTGCCTGTTGGACTCTTTAAATCCTAAAATGGTTTTAAGCCCCCCCATTATTCTGCTGCAACTTGCCTTTCATTTTCTTTTTGTACCAGTAAGTCTTCCTCAAGAACCTTAATCACAATACCATTTCCACTTCAGGTGAGGCCAGTCATTCTCCGGGCTGGAAAATGTATAGTCTGGGAGAGGCCAGCTGGAACCAGAATTGCAGGCTTAAAAGCAAACACGATGATGAAGCAGTACTTCCAATAATATATGCAGTACAACACACACGAATACACACCAATGATATTGTAATGCACTCAGAAAATGGTTATACACATTATCTTATTTCAAGCACAAGTCTGTCACTGACAGCAGGGCAAGTTGAATGTATCAAGGCTTGGACAGAGTTGTTAGGAGCCCCATTTAAATAAAGTTTTAAATAAAGTTTAATAGTCGTGTGGGAACGGCTGCGTCTTATAAATGGAGGAATGCAAAATATCCACATTAATGCAACTTAATTTAACAATTCTTCTGGATTACATCACACCCTTATAGACATGCAGACACCATTTCAATTTCATACATAACGTCTAACAGAATGGGATACCTATTTGTGCCGCTTACTGTAACTTTAAACTTTAAGTTTAAACATAATATATAGGAGGATTCCTTAATGTGTGTTTTGTGTAGTTAATATTTACAATATCATATTGTGTGGTTTTAAGAGAAGCAGATCTCAAAACGTCCTCAAATTCCTCAAAATCAAGTAGGAAAGCATTGACTTTATATTAACTTTATTCATGTGAACTTAAATATTATCTGATAGTGTGATACTTTGGAAGATATAATGATAACTTTTTTCTATTAGTTATATATAACTGTGACCAGATAACTACCCAGCCCCACCCCACATCCAACTTTAAACTCTGCCTATGAAAGGTCTAATTCTACTTTGTAACTAATTCTACCAAAAAAGCCTTACCTGCAGATTAATCAGTATATATATATATATATATATATATATATATATATATATATATATACAGATTAATATATATGTATTGGTGTGCAATTGTTTATATGCGTATACATATTATATGGCAGACACACAACTACTACAACTGTGTTCATATTCTATGAAAATGTATATGTATTTCTATGTAGATAATCTACATCAATTCATTCTAGACAAAAATTGTGACACTTTGTCAAATATTAATAAATGTAGATCAAAATATTGGATGCGATTCCCTGAAAAAGATGTTGTCCAGATGGGGGCATATGTTTCTTCAACAACTTCATACTGTTTGGCACTGATAGCGTCTTTCAGTGTGAGCTGTCCACACCATAGGCACTAATGCAACCCCATACCATCAGAGATGCAGGCTTTTGAACTGTGGGTAGAAGGATTATTACTGACTAGAATGTTTCACTTGCTAATATATAATTATATAAACTGGTCAGACATGAATCATTGTGGTAAATGAATCATCACTTTGCCAATAAGCAGTGGTTGTGTAGGTGGGGCATTCGAGGACAAAATAACAGAGATGCATCAGTCCTGTTCTTTTTTTCTTCTGCACGCTATTGTACCAGTTCAACAGGCCAGCAAGGCTAATCTTAACATTAGTGTAATGGAAAGGACCTGCAGCAAAACCTTCTAACCTAAGGTTTAGCAGCAGCAGCAGCAACTGTGGACTATGAACAGTGCCAAAGAAATCAAAAGAATAAAAAAACCTGACCTATTCTGCTAAGATAAATACAGTGGGTGTCACTCGCCCCTTTTCATGATGTGTCTATACAAATTAGTACCTTGGTAGGGATGAGTTAAGGCATGCCCAAACTACCCACACATTGTGCCAAGTGGAGTGGAACTAAGTATCAGAGCGAAAAGCAAAAAGAGAGCAATTAGTTCCAGTAAGAAAAAAACATTTCAGTAAGAGTCTGAAAAACCACCTACACCTTTTTCTGTTATCAGTTATCAGGATCTTACAATGGTTATAAACAAGTTTATCCACATGTAATCTTGATTTCCGTGCTGTTTTACTCCTTAAGATATCATATTTAACAGACACACTGTTCCTGGTTTCACTGGAAAATAAAAGTATAAAGCAAGCATCAGGTCTTATGTAAGTCTCATATGCTGAAGAGAACCACCTCCCAAGCATAATGATTACAAAAATCAATAAGCTGCAGTTTAGCAGTACTTTTCCGAAACAAAAGCCCTGTGTGCGACAGGCCGCATCTCTCCACCACAGCAGCTAAATGGACCCTGAACAATTGTTTGGTTATGGCAAAGCTGTTAAGCAATATGAATAGAGAATCAGAAGCATGTGGACAAGTTTTAACCCATAAGAGCCCAGACCTGTTTCCCCTTAAGGGAAAACAATGATGGGTCAGTTATAAGATCCATAAAGATCGGTCTTATTGTGACAAAGAGGTCACATGACGTCTTCTGTAAGTATTATAGAATCATAATACTGGTAGCATATGTCACAACAACAACGATTTCATAGCTGGTATTCCATCATGGTGTTCTAGAAATGGCATCAGAATGGGTCTATGTAATATAGAATATGGGTATATGTAATATAGAATATGGGTATATGTGATATAGGATAGGGGTATATGTAATATAGAATTTGGCTATATGTAATATAGAACAAGGGTATGTGTAATATAGAACAAGTTATCAGAACATTAGAGCTCTTAAATGGGTTGAAACGTTATAGGTAGAAACATAAGATTTTAATATGAGCTGGTTTTGTCTCTAACCGCACTAACCAAGCACATCGCCATTTTCTAAATGTGGTCATATGTTTACCAACTGTCATGTGACTGCATCCAGGATGTTCTGTATAGGTCACGCAGGGACTCCATGTGTTTAGGTGAAGGATAAAGCTGACTTTTGACACATACGTCACTGTGGGCTCTTATGGGTTAAGACAGCAAACCAAAGAGAAAGGGCCGAAAGAGTTGTTTAATGTAAAGATTTTTATTGCCTGCAAATGCTGGTGCTCTCAGCATCCTTTTATTGCTACGACTGAGTGCAGCCTTTGCGTTGGATTCCATTCTTCTGTCAAGGTAGCATGAGCTGGGCATTGCTGGCACAATCATCATGCCTTACTAATAGAAAGCAGTTTGTCACCCTCTCAGGTCAAGCTTCCTTTGCTTCTGCTGTCACCCAAGGGGTTCCACAAGGTTCAGTCCTCGGACTTCTCTTATTCATTGTGTATATCCTTCCTCTTGGACAATAACTACGTCACTTCAAGCTCGGCCTCAACTGCTATGTGCATGACACCCAGATTTATTTTAGCACTAAATCAATTAAGGATCCACCCCTTACTCACCTAGTAGCCTGCTAATTAGAGATCAAGACATGGATGAAACAAATTTATTGTGTTAAACAGTAATAAAAAAACTCCTTATTAGATTGAGTTCCCTCAGTAAAACTCTCTGCACACTGATGTAGTGGTCCCTCCTTCCCCATTGATCTGAAATCTGGGTCTCATCCTCGATCCAACCCTCTCATTTAGTGCCCATATCAACTCTAGTTAAACTCCTTTGTTCCACCTGTGCAGCATCGCTAAAATCAGATCCATGTCTCTCTCAGTCTGCCATAAAAACCCTTATTCATGTTGTCAGTTCCAGCTGATTGGAATACTGGAACTTCTTTCTAGCTGGCATCAACTCTTCCTCCATTTACAAACTCCAGATGGTCCAAAACACCGCTACCCGTCTCCTTACACACACCTGCTCACTTCACCATATCACACCCATTCTACAGCATCTCCACTGACTTCCTGTAAAAGACTCAACGGAACAGGTAGGTTTTTAGCCTAGACTTACAAACTGAAGCTGACACTGACTGGGGTTATTTCAAACCTGGGGGACTTTGTACGAAAAAAGCCCAACCCTTTGATGTGACTTTATTCGTACTAATAGTGAACCCACACATTGTGATCTGAGTAGATGCAGAAGTGATGTAGTAGCAGGCCCGGTAAAGCCGGACAGGTACACTAAGTACAAAGAGAGTCAATCAGGATGCTCTCTCACAATGTGTGTGCTTGTCTCTCACTCTGGCCCTTTCTATCTCAAGCGGTTGCTCAGAAAGAAAAATAAATTTAAAAAAAAATTCAGGATTGTCTATAATTTGCAGCCATCATATACACATATATATATATACATATATACAGGGGTTGGACAGTCAACTGAAACACAGGGTTTTGGCCAATACAGCATCTTTTGGGCAGCTGTGGTTTTATGTTTTTTGGATACAATCCGGGTTAGCACCCGAACATCCCTTTCAGACAGCTTGCTCTTGCGTCCACAGTTAATCCTGTTGGATGTGGTTCGTCCTTCTTGGTGGTATGCTGACATTACCCTGGATACCGTGGCTCTTGATACATCACAAAGACTGTGCTCTTACCTGCTAATTGAACCTTCACACTCTGCTCTTACTGGTGCAATGTGCAATTAATGAAGATTGGCCACCAGGCTGGTCCAATTTAGCCATGAGAACTCCCACACTAAAATTACAGGTGTTGCAGTTTTATTGTCCAACCCCTGTATATATATATAGAACCAAACATGCTGCACTCAGAGTAGAGCAACAGCTCACAGTCTGTCATACTGGTACTTAGGGTTTCTTCGTCGAATATATATAAAAATATTCTCCAAAAGTCTATAGTTGTAGTTTGTTTGTGGTAATATTCACCAACTAACAAAAATATTTTAAAAACAGCTAGAGACTTTAGCTAACAAGATTAGAATGATAAATAGCAGAACATGCCCACCAAGCCTTGTATGCAGGATATGAGTGGTCCAAGAGTTTACCACCAGTAGCATACAACCTGCTGAACTTTTTGACCAGCAGAAAAATTTAGGTTTGCTGATTGTTACTGGCTTGGCTTAAACAAATCCTGCTTAGGTTCCCCAGGCCTAGATCCAGCCCTGCTTATGTCTTCCTATTTCACTTGTTTTACCTTGGAAAGCTCACCAGCGACTGATTACATGGCTAGAAAATGTGTGACTTAAATAATTACTTTAAATTCTATCACCCTTTATGAACAGCTTGTTGCTGTTGCACAAACAGCTGCTTCGATGTGTTCACAACAGTGACTTGTTGAACCAGATATGGCAGAGGCTGCAGTGGGAAATAGTACAGGATAAAAGTCTATTGCTGCAGATGGGCTGTGCACTCTTTAAATGCAGGCATCATTTTTGCTTTTCAGCCTTCTGGCTCTCTCCATGGCAACACATTGTCCACTTACAAAGCAAAGGTGAAAAAAGGAACAAAAAGTAAGAAAAAAGGTGAATAAACATGAATTGGAGTTCAAAAAGGCATTAAAAGACATGGAGCAAAACCATTAATACCATTTTTTGTAAATGGGAGACAAATTAAAAACCAGTTGTGCGCTACCAAGCCCAGGCAAGTGTCTTGTACTGCACCTTACCGGAGCTGAATCCTTTCCAGTAACGCAAGCTTCATGCATCAGTTCAGATGATTGACTGTATGCTTCAATGCCTAAATTAATTATGTGCCAGGTGAGACAGGTGATAAACTGTCATGCTGTAAAAAAAAATGGTTTATTTACTGGTCTTCTTTGGAAGAACCAAATAAACAAATATGCTGCTGTTTCACTGAGCAGCAGTGAAGCTAATGACGCTTTCACCTCCCTGATTATCTTTCCATAAAATATCACCTTACATGCTCTTCTGTGTAATTTGGAACTGGTATTTTTTTCAGTTAAATTCAGGTGTGGACATGGCACACAAACCTACAATAACAAAGGTTATTCTCTACGGAGCTTGTTCTGCTCATTGCATTTTACTTTATTTCTATACATTTCTATATTTCGATACAAACATACTAGAGCTTGAAAATATATTACTTTAGAATCATCATAGCAGTGCAGTCACCATATCCCAGGCAATGTGCAGCAAGCTAAATTAAATCATGTCACACTACTTTGTATCTGCCTAATGCAAACGAGAAACTTAAATCTTGTTTTACATGACTAATCAACTAAAGAATTTTGCTGAACTTCTAGCCCATTTTATTCATCTAAAGTTAGAAAAATATTAAACTATTTCTGTTTGGCTTTAGGTCCTGTTCTGGTCTTTACTGAGAAGATAAATTAAATGTTGGCCATATAAACAACTGAAATTGGGAGTTTAATCTATAACACCTATGTGCTCTGCGTGACAACAAAGAGGAGCTAGCGTTCAGCAAACAGTATTAGATACTTTAAAATGCAGAGATATGAAAAATAATCAAAAATGAAAGCAGCATTTGAGAAATGTAGGTAAATATAATGTCGTTATACTAGATATAGTTAGAATAAATTAGTAGCTAGTTAGGACATTTTTCTTATCTGTCATGGACTGGATAAGATTCTAAAATTCAGAACTGTTAGTCTGCAGTAACTGACCTACTGTCAGTCCTGTTTCTGTAATGTTTCTTCATTCACAGATAAGCCCCTTATTATATAAAACTGGTATTATTATTATTTTGACATGAATACAGTGGAGCGGTGTTGAGTTAACCAGTGTATTATGCTTCCTAATTTCCCACATTATTTTACAACATATATTGGAGAAAATCATTGTTTTTTTCAGTGTTATAATTTTTCAATATTGTGCAACCCTAACACATACTGTACATGCATAACTTATAGGCAATAATTGCATACATACCATGGTATTTGTCCTTTCTGGAATCTAATACATATGCAGCCCCTTCCCACAATGTAGGAATTTAATTAAGACATTTTTTTAAAAGTTTTTGATTTAAGATATTAAATCACTATTATAAAAAGGAGCCATTCTTTTGGGAGTAAATATATTGAGAAAGTCATTTTAAGTTGAGTCAACTTACATCATGTGATATTAATATGCATGAAGCAATAAAGGTCATGAGAGGAAAGCAATCCAAACATATAAATGTTCAGTAAGCACTAAAGAAAATGGTAATACTTTGTGAGCAATTAGAATTCAGGTGAGCTTATCTCTGAATGGAGGGATGGAGGGATGTATCATGGGGATGTTCATGATGTATGTACAGGTATGAATGAATAATAACTCACTCATGAACTACTGCATGGATTAAAATATTGTTACCAATATTTTTGTTATAGTGTTTTCACTTAAGCTATAGAAGCCAAAACTCCAATATACTATACGTTTGTGTTAAATAACAAATAAAAACATTTGCATTCCCACACAGACACCACTTTTTACAGTGGTTTGCCAGTTGGCAGTTGCCAGTGAAAAGAAAGACAGGTAAAGACCTGCGTTACCACAGTCTGCCCAAAGCAAAACCATCCATAACTATAAATAGTCCCTGGGAAATTGTCAGAAGGTGTTTTTGCAATGCCAGTCAGGTCACAATAAAAAGAGACAATAGCCAACTACACTACCTAGTATTCTAAAACTCAGTCTAACTACCAATAAACCAGAGGACTGCACTTATCAGTGTAGTTTTAACCTTTTACTTTATAGCTCTAGCGGTGTGCAAAGCATAAACATGGCAACTACAGCAGAAAAAGCAAAAACAAATTACACAACATAATAATAAAAATGAAGCACAAATATGTGACGTGACTGAAACCCCCACCCCAGTCCCTGACAACTCATCCTTTTATCTGTCACTCCTGATAAAGAGTTGGAGGTATGCCTAAATTCTTTCTTGTTACACGCCTAGGGCCTATTTCACCATCATCACTACTCTGTTTAGGCTGAAATGTTTTTTTAATTACTGGAACTGCAGGTGCACCTTGCAAGGCAGTGGTTTCAGAGCACTCCATTCTCAGGCTTCACCCTGTAAACAACTACTGTTACCCCAACCTGCTCTAACACCACAAACACCAATGGACCTGCCCCAGCTTTTTGGTCATGCCTGTTCCTCTTCAAGTCAAAATATATATATATACTTATTTACAGATTAAGTCTCATTTATTTCAAAGATGGTGGTCCAGTCAGGCTCTATGTATGTGTTCTTGAGCGAATGAGCCAGTTTTGGGATGCCACATACTTTGCATGTACATAATTTATGCCAAGTATATATAGTAAATTAATAGTAAATATTTCTTTGTATAAACTTTTTGTATCTTTTCATTGTATGTATTTTTTAAAATATGTGAGCCACTGTTATCTTCCAAGTAGGTTAGGATATTGTCTGCTATGCTGTCAGGGACAAATCTAAATTCAAGTTAAAGGTGTATTGTACTTTACTGTTATATGCTTTATTTTAACTATTCCACATCCTGCACTGATATTCACAGTTACTTGGGAATCACCAGAGTTTCTCTTTTGTTTTTCCTTAGATATAACACTAATATCTATGTATTACATTAACTAAAAGTAACTAAAGTGCTTTCAACCATATTTACTGTTGCTTTTTCATAGCTCTCAATGCACATCTATCACTGTTCTTATTATACAGTATTGGAATAAAAGTAGCAGCCATCCGTGCCTGGCATGCTCCACATAAAATAAATCCTTTTTTCTAGGTAAATGTTTACCTGAACACTGAACTAATCTTCCAGTCAAAGTACAAAAATTACTCTCTCCATTCTGACAAAAGTAATTGCATTGTAAATTGATAGCCGTTCTTGTGAAACCCAGCAACCAGTTTCGTTTAAGATTCACATGGGACAGACAAGCTGGTAAAAGAATAACACACACACACACACACACACACAAACACACACACACACAAAAACCTCCACCCACACAAACATTGGGCATGCCAGTGTAGAATTAAAATTTTCAGCAAGTATCACGATAAAACAAAAACAAAGACTTATGACAAAAAAATATGAAAAATTCTTTTATATGTAGTATCTCTTACATTTTTATCATCAGGTAGGATTTTTTTTAAAGATCCTGTAGTGAGAGTGTCATTCATTGCTTTGGCCCTGAAATCATATACACTGCTCAAAAAAATAAAGGGAACACTTTGAAAACACATCAGATCTCAATGGGAAAAAAAATCATGCAGAATATCTTTCCTCATATAGACTGGGTAATGTGTTAGGAACGAAAGGATGCCACATCGTTTGATGGAAATTAAAATGATCACCCTACAGAGGGTTGAATTCAAAGACACCCTGAAAATCAAAGCGAAAAAATGATGCAGCAGGCTTGTCCATTTAACCCAAATTCCACTGCAGCAACTCAACATGGTACTCAGTAGCTTGTATGGCCTTCACATGCTCCTAATGAGATGACGGATGATGTCCTGGGGGATCTTCTCCCAGATCTGGACCAGGGCATCACTGAGCTCCTGGACAGTCTGAAGTGCAACCTGGTGGCGTCGGATGGACCGAAACATAATGTCCCAGAGGTGTTCTATTGGATTTAGGTCAGGCGAGCCGGTGGGCCAGGCAATGGTATCAATTCCTTCATTCTCCAAGAACTGCCTGCATACTCCTACCACATGAGGCCGGGCATTGTAGTGGACCAGGAGGAACCCAGGACCCACTGCAGCAGCGTAGGGTCTGACAAGGGGTCAGAGGATTTCATCCTGATACCTAACAGCAGTCAGGGTGCCGTTGTCTAGCCTGTAGAGGTCTGTGCGTCCTTCCAGGGATATGTCTCCCCAGACCATCACTGACCCACCACCAAACCAGTCATGCTGAATGATGTTGCAGGCGGCATAAAATTCTCCACGGCGTCTCCAGAACCTGTCACGTCTGTCACCTGTGCTCAAGTAAAACCTGCTCTCATCTGTGAAAAGCACAAGGCGTCTGTGGCGGATTTGCCAATTCTGGTGTTCTGTGGCAAATGCCAATCGAGCTCTACAGTGCTGGCCAGTGAGCACAGGGCCCACTACAGGACATGAGGCCTGCTCTCCTAGATTAATTGCCTGTCTCCTGGAATCTCCACTGTACTCTTAAGACTGTACAGCAAACCTTGTGGCAATGACACATATTGATGTGTCATCCTTCAGTAGTTGGACTACCTGTGCAACCTCTGTAGGGTCCAGGTACCGCACCATGGTACTAGTAGTGCGCTGACCCAAGTCAATGTGATAATTGATGAGCAGCAGAATTCTGAACCATCTGAAGTGTGTGTATTAAAAAGATAATCTAGGGTTGCTATTATCTAAGCAGCTATCTAATACAAGCATAAATAAAAGTTTCAACAGCAGATTTTAGTCATATTAGTAATTGTAATTTACAAAAAGGCAAAATGGAAAATGTCCCATCATGTCAACTTTGTCTTGCAGATAAGAGATCACCTGGAGTTTTGTCTCGCAGACTCATCTTCACCTGGAGAGGGCGCAGCAGAACTAGAAAGCTAGGTATGACCAGAAAGCTCTTCTATATAAGATAAGACAAGATAAGATAATCCTTTATTAATCCTACAGTGGGGAATGCAATGTTACAACAGCTCAGAGGAAAGAACAAAAGTGTCAGAAAATATAAAATAATAAAGATCTATATACAAAAAGTACAGAAAAATATAAATGAAATACTAAAAATTTAAATCCAGAAGACAAGATGATGCTATGTAGTTTTTAGAAATGGAAATAGCCTACTAGGTTTTATTGAACATAGTAGAATAGACTACTGTAGGAATGGACTACAGAGGAGAGCAGTTGTTATACAACCTGACAGCGGCTGGAAGGAAGTATCTGCAGTATCTTTACTTCACACACCGTGGGTGCAGCAGCCGGGCACTGAAGGAGCTGCCCAGTGCTTCCAGAGAGTGGTACATGGGGTGGAACAGGTTCTTCAGCATGTGTTTGAACATAGTCCTCATTCTCCTGTCCCCCACCACCTCCACTGGGTCAAGAGGAAACCACAGGACAGAGCTGGACTTCCTGATGACTCTGTTTAGTCTCTTCCTGTCAGCGGTGGAGATGCTGCTGCCCCAGCAGACCACTCCATAAAAGATGGCTGATGCCACCACAGCATCGTAGAAGGACCTCAGGAGTGCCCCCTGCACTCCAAAGGACCTGAGTCTCCTCACTAGATGTAGTCTGCTCTGACCTTTCCTGTAGAGTGCAGCTGTGTTCTCAGTCCAGTCCAGCTTGTTGCTGAGGTGAACACCCAGGTACTTGTAGGACCTCACTATCTCAATGTCCGTTCCCTGAATGTTTACAGGTACTGGAGGACTGCAAGCAGTTCCTCTGACACCATTCCACAAAGTCTATAGTCAGCTCTCTGTACTCCCTGTCATCTCCATCACTGATGAGGCCGACGATAGCAGAGTCATCCGAGAACTTTTGCAGGTGGCAACTGTACTTAAAGTCAGCAGTGTAGAGGGTGAAGAGAAAGGGAGCAAGAACTGTTCCCTGTGGAGCCTCTGTGCTGCAGACAACCATGTCAGACTGGCAGTCCTGTGTCCTCACATATTGTGGACGGTTAATGAGGTAGTCCAAGATCCAGGTGGTGAGGTGAGGTGATATGAATGTAAGCATGCCTGGAACTGGTAAGGAGGTAGGCATTGTCAATTTTGTCTTGCAGATTAGAGATCACCTGGAGTTTCGTCTCGCAGACTCGTCTTCACCTGGAAAGGGCGGAGCAGAACTAGAAAACTTGTAACAAACCTCTTTAACTAAAAGATTTAACTACAATGTCTGAGGAGACCCTAACCATCAGCTTCTATTGCACAGACAGAAAACACAAATCACGCTGTATGCACAATATATGTATTTACATCCAAAACCATTCCCAACTCCATATACATCCAGTTTTTATGCAGTATTAAAATGTTTGTATAAACCCTGATCATAACACAGGTCAGCTTATGTAGCAAAAACAAAACAAAACAAAAACAAAAATATTAGTAAAAAAACTAAAAGGACCGATCTCACCGGGTGAGTAATCATAGTTCATTGAAGACCTGTCTCGCAGAAGATTGTGTTCCAAGACCATCCATTCTATTGTTGATAGTCCATGCAGTCCCAAAGCAGGAGAGGTAGTACATAAAAAAAATCCTTAAATTTTTTGAAACACCATAAATCACACCAAAAGCAATTTTAGAAAAATACAGTTCACTTATATAAACATTTTCTCTGTTCAACTTACATTGGGCTTAAAACACCTTGGTTTCCCAATAAAGGACTTAAAATATTCCATCAACCATGCTAGCAGCAAACAAATTGTTTGAAGCACCTGGTACCTGGGCCTGCCCACTTCTTCTCCTAAGTACTAATCCCCAAAGCTAAAGGTAGCCCTCTGGTGTCAAGAGTATGCCATTACATGCACCCACAAAATAACTCAAAACCTGTTACCCTGTGTCATGCTTACAAACTAGGTGTGACCAAAAAAGCTCTTATATATGGATTTAAACCTGATCAGAAAGTCCTTTTCCTATTTCTTATCTCCACCAACAAGCTTCTGGCAAAGTAGCAGGGTTATTTTTAAGGTCCTGAAGAGCAAGGGCCTTAGACTTTTGAAGTGCTCCATCCTAAAAAGGGGAAAACATCAGAGATATCATGTTAACCTAATGAAAGGATGGAAGGTTGGTGCAGCAAATAAAAAAGATTGTGAAGATGTTATAGATCAGCAACTCTAACTCTCCATTTTCCAAACAAGATCTGAATGCACGAACATGGCACATTATACCATCCATCTTAAAATAGAAAGTTCATTTCAGCAGGGCCTGATCAAGTCCTAGAAGGGTTGTTCCAGCCTCTTATGGTGGATTTCTGCACCATGTTGGACAGTGCAGTGACTCCAATAGTGACTGTCCCAAAGCCTGAGGGGTTTCTGCAGGTTTGCATTGATTTTAGGATTAATGTGATTTTGAGGTTCGACACTTACCTAGTGCCCCGATTTGATGACATACTGGAATGGTTTGGGCAGGCTCAGTTAATAACATCCCTTTACCTGTGCAATGGGTGCTTTCAGGTTCTGCATTCCCCTGGGCTTTTTTCACTTCACATTCATGCATTTTGGATTACATTGTACTCCAGCAGTTTTTCAGAGGTTAATGGACAGCATTTTAAGAAGTTGTAAAAATTATTGCTTAGCATAATAATATGATACAATTCAGCAGTTCCTGGCATGATCATCTCCAGCATGTTGACACTGTCCTTAAATGTTCCTGCAATGCAATCTTGACACTCAATGTGGCCAAATGTGAATGGGTTCAGATAGAAACTCAGTACTTAGGATACCAGGTGGTTGAAACTACTGGAAATAATCCCAGATCCCACACCAAAAGACAGGTATGATCTTGATGGTTGAGTTGTATTTGAGTGGTTTGCTACTCTTGCTTCGCCACTAACTGCACTGAAATAAGTTCTGCAAGAGCTCATTCATTGTTCCTAAGGATGCTTTGTACTCCAAATCTGTTTTAATCATCCCAGACCTTATGTGTTCATCTGTTCATGGTGCAGGTAGATGCTTCAGCAGTTGAAGTTGGTGCTGTCCTGCTACAAGGTACTGATGAACAAGTAAAACCTGTGCTATACCTTAGTTGTAAGCTGTTGCCAAGACAGACAAGAATTATCTGCTGGGAAGAGAATGCACATTAGAGGCACACAAGGCTATGTCTTGTATAATATCCAAATATTTTTGCCATTCAGTCCAAATATTGCATGTTGTAGAAGAAACCCATTAGGTTTTAAAGGGTTCTACCTGATTATGCCAAGATTTCAAGATTTAAACTGTGGTGCTTAAAAGCAGAGGGACATCTGGTGGCTTGTAGAAGTAATTGCAGACATTATCTTGAGGCTGTGGAGTAAGCATCTGCACAACATTTTGTTTATTTGTATAAAACTATCAGTGTGATATTGTAGGGGGTTTATCTGGCATACTCAGAACAAAAAGCGGTGGGTGCAACGGTGTGGAGATTTTAAGGGCAGAGAAGGCCAGGTGAGTTTAGAGATGACATTTTTGGGAGGGCCTATAACCTAGGCTTGGTCAGAAGGACAAAACTTCCATACCGTGCACAAAATGGCCTATTGTTACTTAAATAGATCAAAAGTTGTTCTGATTTTAGTTTTTACTTTTCTCATGTAGCATTGATTTTTTTGTATTACTAATCAGTTATCATTTTTTAAATATTTTTATCCTCCGTCTCCACCTTTTTAAACAATTTGTATCCTTTTTGAGCACTTACAGAAAGCTTGACTTTAGCCTAGTGAATTCTTTATATAAAGTCAGTGCTAAAACAGAAAACATGAAAAACCAAAAAAATCACTTCAGTATGCACATAAAAGCACTTTGTATGTTCATTTTGACATGATGATGTTTACTCAAAACATTGCTGAAGTTTGTGAAAAATATTGTACAAATATGTAGGCATTCATTCTGTTTTTGTACTTGATATTGTCACATCTCTGTCTGTCTGTCTGTCTGTCTGCCCTTATTCATATGTCAAACAATGCCCCCTCTGGATGCTTCATGGCATTGCATTGCTTTTCCTGCTCCACCCTAGCTCCACCCACTCCCACACCTGATGCTAATTTGTACTCATTTGGACTTCCATTAAGAGCCCTTTGTTTGCCCTGCCTGTCGTGAAGTCTCTGTTTTCTCCTTGTGAATCTAAGGCGTGTTTACCTCCTGTTCTTGTTTCCTATGTTTTGTAGTGTTTGTGTTCTTCCGGAGTTTTGACCCTTGTTTTGTTCCTGGCTATGGTCTCTCAATTAATGGACATGTTTTTGTTGATACCAACCTGTGATTTGACCTCTGTTTCCCAGACAAACTTAAATAAAGACATTATGCGTTTGCAACCTACCTAAACCACCCCGTTATAGATATGATAAAACATGTACCAGATTACTGTTCGCGATATAATATTCAGTGTCATGAGTTCACGCTTTATGCTGGTTGCTGTGGGCAATTTCTCACTGGTCTTCTTCTGCACCGAAAGGGACTGGCAAGCACACATTTCTGGCAGGTGGAAATGCACCACTTTCACACATCCAGTCCTGTCTTCCCATCTAGTCACTGACTTTTTACTCTTAACTGCTTAACATGTTCCTACATGTTCCTACCAATGTTAAACAGAAGAGCTAAAATGACCAGATTGAGTAACTGGTGCATGGGATACACTGTGCCTTTTTATGTTCTTGATAATGTTCTGGCACGAACACCTTGTCTTTGTCGTATCATGTTGCTCTCATTATCACAGGACTGTCCACAGCAGTCTGTAATGCCTAAATTTAACTTGGCAGATTTTGACACCAGTGTGTCACACAGACCTTGTCCAGTGATGTCTTGAACATCAACAAATCCTACAAAATATGTAATGCATTTAGTGGCTTATAGTTTACCACTCTTAAGACAACAGAAAGCTGTTCAGTATGGTAGGTGTTCATTGTAACACTGTGGTTGAGGCGGGATGCAAGTGCATAGTGGTTTTATTAGAGTGAGTCCGGGTAACTGGGGTCAAAACACAGGTGGGTATGACTAAAGACATGTCCATAAAGTGAAACCAGGGTCAAGAACTACAGATGAAGACAAACACTACAAAACAAAACAGCGAAACACATGAAGTGAGTAACAGGCTCAGAACTAACAAAGGTACAACAGAGACTTCACAAACAGGCAGGGCAAACAAAGGGGCCTTAATACAAGTCCTAATGGGTACAGATAGTAACCAGAGGGGGCGTTGTGAGGCATAAACGAGACAGGCAGACATAGACAGAGAGATGTAACATTCATTATAAATCATGAATCTACATGGAGTATTCTGCAGGAAAATTATATCTATTACTTGTGCTGGTTTTGTATTTGTAAAAACGTTGCCTCCATCTCACTGGAGGTTGATGTTGACTATAAAGTTAAATTATAGTTAAAAAAGTTACAAATATTTTTTTTATCTGGTTGTGTTGGCATTGTTTTCTTCTGGTCAAGACAGGCAAGAGATGTGTGAAGTGTCTGTCATATCATGCTGGAAGTGGATACTGACTGCCTGAAATGACAAAAAAGAACAAACATGCATTACAAACAATCTTTATGCATTACAAAGGAATACTGTGTAATCCAAAAAAGGTGTAAAACTGAAACTACAGGTGCCATTATTAATATTTAAAGGGGGAAATTATCCTTCTGGCTGCATGTGCTAGAAACTTAAGTAATGACTCTAAAGAAAGATAATAAAGTGATATAAGACATGATACTCATAATGGTAACATGTAAATAATGTCAATTTCCATTTCCTTTCCATTTTCTTTCTTTGTTTTATTGCAAAATTTGCACATTGTCACTGCTGTAGTTTAGCCCTTGGGTGCCTCACACTGGCCTGGGGCACCATGCAATTGCCTGTGTTGCCTCTGGTTGTAATAAAAGTTTTAAACAAACTTTGACCAAATAAAAAGTAATATAAAGAAAATTTTATTTTTATTTTTTGTAGAGTTGAACATACAGGGAATGCTAAGAAATATTAAATGTTAGCTAAGAAAAGTGCAATGTGTTCACACACCTTACCCTGACCTTAAAATGTAATTATTTACATCATGGAAGAAAGAAATGTTTCCACATTATTAACATAAATTAGTTTTTATTCTCAGAACGTGGAACATAAACCTGGAACACTTTGCAATTAAATAATTTGTGTTTTGGGGACCAGCTTGTGGTGTCACAAGTGTCAGATATTAAGTAGGAAGCAGTAGTTGCAACAAGTAAAAAGCTGTAACTCACAATGTTATATTTTTAAGGTGCTCTAAATAGTCAATGTATAATTGACTCAAGGCTGTACAGCATTGAGAATGCAATTTAAAATCTCAATGCAAAAAACCTTACACAAATGAGTGAAAGCAGAAATTTTAAGTAGAATGGAAATGTAGGAGTATTAATTATCACTGTAATCAAACATTGGGTACATTTTTGAGCTTGCTGTGGAATGTTAAAGGTTTTCCTGGGTTGTCGGATCAGAACCAGTTTTCTTTATCTAATTGCATGTAGATAAGATACAGGCAGGCATACATCAGGTGTATCTCTTAACTAAAGTAAAAAAGATTCACATGTCTCTGTCTCTGTCTCTCAAGAGATACATTAGATCCTCACAACATTATTGGTATGGGTAACCTCTGACGGACGCAAACGGAAACGCGTCCTCAGCCTCTGGTAGTTTTATCTACATCAGATACACTTGTGATGTGCTCCAACTGGTTTCCTCCTTTTTCAAAAATGAAATGTGGAGCCATGTCATTTTTCATTCTGGACTGAGAGAGCCCATGTTTAAATGTAGAAAAGCGTGGAACTGTAAGAAGCCATAGCACTGAAGTGGAGATTAAATGATGCATGTTTGTTTTAAGTGATTTTTTATACGTCTTGTAGATGGACATGGAGATGGACATGGACTTTCTGATAGAAGATCTATACACTGATCCCAGCAAAGGTAACCCTGATGTTTGTGTACATTTTATTTATTTTAATTTTTTTTAACAGATATTACTCTGATGCTGTCCCTCTGTTAATGATTATGGCCTTTTAGTGATCACATGGTAATTTGGGTTCCTGTACCAATGGAATAAGTTGATGGTTTTTCTGTGACTAAATTTGTGTGCCAATATTCTAATTATTGTGGCATTTTGTACACTATGCAAAATCTAAACATGGCACATTAGCCGGAATGTGATCTTTAGGGGAAAAAACAACTCACTGTTTATTTAGTGACTCAGGTAGACTAGGTTTGCCTGCAGTCCTACATATGGTCGTCAGTGTGTTTCTCAGTACCTATTGATTTATTGTTTTCTTCTATCTAGTTTTTCTTTTTAATAACCTAACTTAAATATGAAAATCTGCAGTAGTTAGAGTGAAACTGAATAATTTAGAGTGGTGCATATTAGAGAAATAACTGACTCCTGAGTTTCTTCACAATGTTGGTAGGGACCAAGGACCATAACGTGTTATGTGTAAGCTTTTCACTGAGATAGGAACATGTATTCAGATAAGCACAGAATATTTTGCAGTTACTGTTAACAGTTGTTTTTTTTTAGTGTAAGCTGTGTTGTTGTGATGTGTGATTGAGATTGATCTTAATGCACTGTGTCATGTTACATAATCAGCTTTTTTTTCTTTGCACTAACATCAATTAAGGTTAAATCAGATCTTTGATTCACTAAAAATAGCAGTTCAAAGATCCTGATTGGCTAAACAACATTAAGTTATCATTAGTGTTGATTTGCTTCAGCTTGCTAAGGATTATACAATAGCTCCACTCCCAGGCTGTCACAGAGGAATCTAAAACAGCTCAAGTAGCCACTGTCTTATCTTAGCCACGGTCTTATTTGTCTCAGGCAACTCTCACGCACACAGATAGCAAGTCTACCATAAACCTCAGGTACAATACACACTTACATGATATCTTGATGTTTTTGGTATGTGCTTTCGCAGTTGTGTTTGACATGACCCTTCCTCCACCACCACCACACACGTACACTCTCGCTCTCTCTCTCTCTCTCACACACACACACACACACACACTGTTTTGGAAAAAACCCTAGTAGCCAGTTTGCGTAAGTAGTAAAGAGCTTACTGGCAGCTTTCCAGTGGCAGCACCAGAAATGTTTTGAAGCTGGTCCCTTTGAGCCAGTATTTGAGCTACGGCACTACCACTTTGGTGAAAAAACAACCACAAACAATGAGGATCTGACCAATTTTAACTGATACTATGAAGGAAGCAGTGGTGGCCCCTCACATCCAAATATGGTGAGGCAGTATCTGTTTTGACCCTCCACCTTAGTGAGTTTAGCCACTTCACTGATTATCAGACCATTTTTTACATAAAGCACCTTTTTTATTTGGTATGGTTGGTTTTACCCTGCAAGTTCAAAGTGGAAAAAGATCATTATTACAATCAAAGCTATTAATAATGCACCTTACTTGATATCTGCTTTTTAGTTGAATGTAATCAATTAGGTAATTCATTCCACAAACCTTGAGCTAAAACCAATACCATTTCTTTGCTATTCTATACCCCCTCTGTCATTAGCAGTAACTCACAAGAACCATATGTGATTTTGAGACCACTGAGATGTTGATTCTGCTAATGAGTTTCAAGCATGAATATAAGCATCCTAAACACAATTTGATCATCATCCCTGCACTTTGAAAATTGACATGGCAAATGCCTGCCACACCCATACCTCTGGCAGCCCTAACGGGAACCAATAAATAATTAATAACTTACTTAATTTAATAACATACAAACCTATAATACTGTGAAAATAGTGTAACAGTGAGGATTTAAAAAAAAAGTTTATAAAAACTTTCCATTGGGAATGTACACAGGTGGACAAAGTTGTTGGTACCTCTGTTACTTGGTACTTTTGTTAAAAAAGGAAAAACCCACAATGGTCACTGAAATCATTTGAAACGGCCTGGACAAAAATGACGGTACCCCTAGAATAGACTGAAAATAATTTGACCATAGGAAGATGTTAAACTAAGGCATTTCCTGTAATTAGCATCACAGGTGTCTTTAAACTAATATAATTCAAAATCATATAATTAGTCAGTCTGCCTATTTAAAGGGTAAAAGGTAGTCACTATGCTGTTTGGTATCATGGTGTGTACCGCACTGAACATGGACCACAGAAAGCTAAGGAGAGACTTGTCGCAGGAGATTAGAAAGATAATTTGTTACAGATAAAGGCTATAAGATCATTTCCAAGCAGCATGATATTCCTTTTACTAAAGTTACACATATTATTCAGAAGTTTAAGGTACAGGAGAGATGGATAATACGAATGGTAATGCAAGATCCCAGAACAAGGGACATTAGAGGTGAATTCCAAGTTCAAGGTTTGTTATTGTCAAATCGCACTGTTCATCACTGTCTCAGCCAAAGTGGACTTAATCAAAGACTAGTAAGAAAGAAACTTTTGAAAGTCCATCATTAATCAGTCTCTGGAATTGGCCACAGCGTATATTGACAAACCACAGAGATCTGTCCCTTGGACAACTGAGACATAACTGGAACTTTTATGTCAAATCAGCACCATGTTCACAGACACAAAAATGAAACATCCAGGTCATTGGTTCTCCAACAGGATAATGACCCAAAACACACAGCTAAAACCATCCAGGAATAACTACGAATGAAGTATTAAACTATTCTAAAGTGTCCTTCTATGAGTCCACATTGATATCCTTTTGAACAACAGTGGTTGTCAGTGTGTGTAAATCATATTAATTTAATTAAATATATTTCCCGATGAGTGTAAGCATTTCGTTGTTTCTCCAGCACAACTTGTTTTATTCACTTCACATTTCATTTTGAATTCTAATTTAAACAAGACTGGTTCATTATTATCAAATAGTAATTAATCAACAGGGTTACATATTACGAAGGATGTCATTAAGTATTAGGATTCATTCTCACATGGGTAGAATTATACTGTTTGTATTACCACATACTAATTTAGGGACTGTATATTAAAATATTTTATTTAATGTGCTGTTTGTCATTTAAATTGTGTTTGGTTTCTTGCCATTAATTTAAGATATTACCAAGCAGCAGCTAATTAATTTGCTGCTGCCAATTCAGTATTTTCTTTACATTTTGTCTCATTATTTAATACGCTGTATTAGACGTTACTTCATTCTCTGTATATTCTTTTTAGATGATGAACTGGCCACAGCAAGTGAAGAACAAGTTCTCCGAAGTCCAGATATATCTATGGAGACTGACTCCACAGTGGAGCCCCACAACTCGGACTCAAAGTAAGTAACTTTTTTCCTGATCAATTAATGGGAAAAAATAGGTGAGAAAACATATCCGTCATGGTAAAAAAAAAACATCATGCCTACATTTTTTTCTGTTTCTGGCATTGGTGTATATTAGAACCTTAAAATTATTATTTATTTTCTTGAAATATCAAATTAGTATATTGAAATAATGACTTGTTTTCTCTGAATTTTGACTTTATGTTGTGTTTTTTTGCCTTAATCATGATTAATATTGTAATAATAATTATAATCATTATAAAGTCAAAAGTTTAAGGAAATAGGTTCTCTTTCTGAGCATTTGAGGACAATAGTTGGAGAAAAGAAATAATTTGTCAGGAACAAAGAACTTGGCTTGATGAGCACAGAGCTAAAAGTCAGATGAGTTTTATTAAACAATCCGATAGTCAAGCACGATAACAAAGTATGACCTAACATAACAGTAGGGCAATGCGAGGTCAAAGTGGAGAGACAGGGAGAGTCCGAATCAGGAAATCAAACAGCAAGGCAAAACAATGAAAGGGGCAAACAAAGAGAAGAGTGACAAGAACAAAAGGGGGTCAAAAACCAGAGAGGCAACCAGAAGAGGAAAGAGAGGTAGTCAAAGACAAAGCGAAAGTCAAGGCCGGAGTAGAAACGAGTAGAATAGAACGCTCAGTAGTACAAACAAGGTTGACAAAACTTTGAGAGGAGTAGGTGTGTGTGGTGTTTAAATGCAGCCTGTGAAAAGGGCCGCAGGTGTGAGCAATCAGTATTCTGGAGAGGCGGGATTTGGGATTATGTCATTGGGTGATGCACTCTGGGAAGTGGAGCTCGGGAGATTGGCAGCCAAAAACAGAGAAGTAGACAAAAAACTTAGATGAGCACGAGTTCCAGTAAAGGAAACACTAAGTATTTATTTTTAGGGTAAAGAGAGCCGCATCTCCAGTGTCCAGCTGTCTGTATATGAAGAGGTACCGGTCTATGTCTGAGCCTCCACATGTTAGCACTGGAAGAGCAATCTGTGATTCAGAGTAAGTCATTTGCACTTAATTTGAAAAAGAAATAAGAAAAATATTTGCCATTTATACTTGAGTTGATGGACTAAGGTAATTACTCACCACTTTATTATCATTGTGGCAGAGTTGCACTTGGGATAAGGACAGAAGCATCTTCTGCACCCAGCTCTGGGTCTATGAAGACATACCGGTCTGAGCCTCTACATCTCCACAGTGATGGAGAACCCTCCGATTTAAGGTACATCACATACACTTGCAGTTTAAAATATTGTCTATATATTAAAGCAGTTTTATAGATTTAAGTGTTTTCTTCAACCTGTTTATGTTAGTAGGACTGAAACACAGACAGCAGTTTCTACAGCGTCTAGCTCTGAGAAGATAGAAGATAGAGGAGAAGAGCTGTCCCTGCCTGAGGTTCCTACACTTAGTAGTCAAGCTTTGCCCCCTGAGACACAAAAGTGAGTTCCTTTACAGCAGTGGTACACTGATGAATAGTGGGATAATAGTTAAAGTATTATGGCTTACACAGTGAAGATGTCCAGTCAGTTTCTGCAAAGATTTGATGTAGCTGCCGGTTTTTATTCTAAAGGTGGAGCACATCCGATTTTACTTAAATAAGTTTAATAAGCTGTCTTTGGTCTTAGTGTTGTAGGAGCAGAAACCACTGAGATTTATTGCCCCAAAAACCATGTACTAGTAGATTCTTTTTTTTACTTTGGATAACACGGTATTAAAATATATTGCATATTATTAATATTATATAAATATTATATAATATTGCTGTTGTTGTTGTTATTGTTATTATTAAAAGTAGTAGTAGTAAGTAGTAGGCGCAGTAGTAATAGTAGTTTTACATGGATTTACATAATAACAAGTAATATACAAAAAAATGACATAAACAAAGTATGTTTAAATTTCCATTTCATAAGCATAGTCATTCAAGCATAAACTGATCAAGACTCTAAATTATGATTTAAAGTAATATTTGCTTCTGAAGAAATACAAAATACAAAATTTATGTAAGTATTCTGTAAAACACAGATGAATTGTCCAAAACTATATAGAATAAATTGTTTACCGCGTCATACCACATTGACAACACACTCATCTGGCTACAATGAATGTTTCAGAATCTTATACATATTTCTATGAATGAACTGTTTACAGGAATCAAACAGTAGAAGCTCCAGTGTCCAGCTGTGTGTCTGCAAGCAGCAACTCCCTGGTTGAGCCTGATGACTCCTGTAGTGGAGGAGAAACCTCTGAACCAAAGTGAGAAACTTTGCATCAAAAAAGCAATCTCTTCCACTTGCTCTGTATAAATCAGAGACAAGCAACAATATGGGTAATCTCATTAACAATTACTCTAAGGCATCACTGTTTGGCAACAGTAAGTTTCCGAATAATAATTACGCTATGCCCACAAGAGTTAGATTATGCTCACATTAACAAGATCATAGTTTAACATAAACACAACTGATGCAACATTCCATTATAAAGTGTGACACTGGCTTTTGACAATTAAGACATTTTCCCCACAGAAATGTAAAAAAAAAGTAGACTCACAGGAAGTGTAGGACCAAAATGAAAGACATATAGAGCATCAGGATTATTATCAAGTGTAATACAATGACAATTGAAACTGAAGTTTACACTTTAATCAAGTCCCCCTAACAACTGAGAGCTGTGGGTATATGCCCAGAAACCCCAGTGCATGATATATAGCTATATCATGTATATAAAAACAGTTACCAGTCAAAGGTTTGCATATTTCACCAGTCTATATACATGTTTATGGATAAACTGTTGACAGGGAACAGGAAGCAGCATCTCCAGCATCCAGCAACTCCTTAACTGAGCTTCGTAACTTCAGCATTAAAGCAGTGGCCTCTGAGCCAAAGTGAGTAATTGTACATCAGTAGCTTACATGATAAAAATTGGAAATATTTTCGCACATCATGTTTTTGCCATGTATGTATAGTACATTCTAAAAGTAAATCATTACATTACTTTTTAATCCTGTAATATAAGACATAAGAACAAGTATAAAATATATGTTCTCCACAGTGCCCAAACGGAGACAGGAAACACTTCCAAAGAAAAACTGGAGGTTATATTCAAGGTTTGTGTTTGGTGTTATAATAAAGTCATAAAAAATCATTTGAATAGATTTTAAGTCATAATAAATGTAATTTATGTTCACTGTCAGTTTAGCATTGTTCGAATACACTTCCTGTATCAATGCTTTTACAATGGCCTTAAAAACATGATGTATAGGTCCTTATGCCTGTTTACACATCACAACACTTCCAAACCAGGGTTGGCACATTCCAGTCATGTACTCTCGGCACTCAGCAAAATTGTCCCAAAGTGATTTTTTTGTTAGCTTTTTCTGTTTTTTCCCCACACACACCATAGCAACGTGAGGCTATTAGCAGTCTCACTGGGTGCCAATAATAAAAATGTCCACCAGTTGAGATGCCATAGGTGACAACCTCTGGAAATTGCTGACTATGCCCTGCCCATATGCTGGCTCCACCATAAGCCCCCCAGCCATTTTTAAGAGTTCTTTTTGTGTTTAACAATATAGCTGTAAATATAATATATGCTGACTTCCTTTTATTTATTTCTTATCAGGAGGTGGAGGAGAAAATCATGTCTCAAGTGATGAATGAACTAAAGAGCCTGAAGAATCTTCTGAGTCAAGACTATCAAGCATGCTCTAATATGGAAGGAGAAGAAGATAAGAAAGACAAAAACAGTATCAGAAAAGGAGTATTGAAGAGCACGGTGCACATTCTACAGAACATGGACCAGCCGGATCTTGCTAACACACTAGCAAGCAGTAAGAGCTTTATTATTATTATCTTTAGGCAAAATTATTATTATTATTATTATTATTATTATTATTATTATTATTATTATTATGTATTGTGAAAAGAGCCCCAAATATCCATGTATTACAACTAATTCCGCATATAATATACAGCGGTGAATAAATGTTTATAAAAAACATTCTTTTTTTGTTTTTCTTTAGCACTGGCACCTTCTTGCCATCAAATACTCAAACTCAAACTAAGAGACAAATATCGGAGACTAAATGAAGGAATTTCAACTCATGGACACTCAGCGCTAAATGAGAGCTACACAGAGCTCTACATAACAGACAGTGGGAGTGAGGAAGTCAGTCAAGAATATGAGATAAAACAGATTCACGCTATGAATCAAGCTGTATTCAGGAAAGACACAACAGAGGAGAAAATCATCAAATGCAATGATATCTTTAAGCCGTGTATAGAACAAGAGAAGCCCATCAGAACTGTACTGACCCATGGGATTACAGGAATTGGAAAAACTGTCTCTTTACAGAAGTTTATTCTTGATTGGACAGAGGGAAAACACAACCATGATGTCATCTTCATTTTTCCACTTCCTTTCAGAGAACTGAATCTGCTGAAGAATAAAATGCTCAGCCTCATTAATCTTCTTCATTGCTTCTTTCCAGAAACACAGAAGTTAATTCCAAGAGATTACATGCGCTACAAAGTTATATTTATATTTGATGGTCTGGATGAGTGTCGTCTGCCTCTAGATTTCCAGAACAATAAGAGCTTGGAGGATATAGAGGAACCATCCTCAGCGGATGTGCTGCTGACAAACCTCATCAAAGGGAATTTGCTTCCCTCTGCTCTAATCTGGATAACGTCTCAACCAGTGGCAGTCAGTCTGATCCCTTCTGACTGTGTTGACCGTGTAACAGAGTTTAGGGGCTTTAGTGACCCTCAGAAACAGGAATACTTCAGGAAGAGAATCACTGATCAGAGCCTTGCTAGCAAAATGATAAAACATGTGAAATCATCAAGAAGCCTCTACATCATGTGCCACATACCAGTCTTTTGTGAGATTGCAGCCACTGTTTTAGAGACAATTCTGGCTGAAGCAAATAGTGGAGAGATTCCTCAAAACCTGACTCAGGTGTTCACACACTTCCTGATCTTTCAGATCAAACACAAGAGCCAGAAGCACCATCAAAACGAGACTCACCCTCACCAGATCAGAGAAAATATTCTAGAACTGGGAAAACTGGCTTTCCACCAGCTTGAGAAAGGGAACCTGATCTATGAAGAAGACCTGCAAGAGTGTGGTATTAGTATCAAAGAAGCAATAGCTTACTCAGACATCTGTCCACAAGTCTTCAGACAGGAAACTGGACTGCACATCGGGAAGGTGTTCAGCTTTGTACATCTGAGCATTCAGCAGTTCCTTGCAGCTTTATATACGTTTCTGTGTTTCATCAACAAAAATTATTTGAAACAGCAAACAGCTGAACTCTCTCAGCGTTTCAGCAAGTCAGCCATGGTGGATTTCCTCAACCGGGCTGTGGACAGAGCCTTACAGAGTGAGAATGGACATCTGAATCTCTTTCTTCGCTTTCTTTTGGGTCTCTCACTGGAGTCCAATCAGAGTCTCTTACAAGACCTACTGACAGAAACAGGAAGCATCTCTCACAGCCAAGAGGAAACAGTCAAATATATCAAGAAGAAAATTACACAGAATGCTTCACCAGACAAATCAATCAATCTAATCCACTGTCTCAATGAACTAAATGATCATTCTCTAGTGGAGGAAGTTCAAATGTTCTTGCAGAGAAGAGGTAACAGACATCTCCATGCAGCCAGTCTCTCTCCTGCTCATTGGTCTGCTCTTGTGTTTCTACTGCTGAACTCAGAAAAAGAGCTCTACGAGTTTAACCTGAGTAAATATGACCCATCTGAGGAATGTCTTTTGAGGCTGTTTCCAGTTGTCAAAGCATCCAAAAAAGCTCTGTGAGTAAGCTTGAATAACATTTTACTACTGTATGGTTAGTAATGGACACACAGTAACTTATAACTGGAAATAATGCAAGAGATTCATTATATGTATTCCTTTTGCAGATTGGCTTTATGTAATCTTGGGAGAATATCTTGTGACAGTCTGGGCTCAGCTTTACAACAACCAAATTCCTTGCTTAAAGAACTGGACCTCAGTAACAATGACCTGCAGGATTCAGGAGTAGAGCTGCTCTCTGCTGGCCTGAAAAGTTTGCATTGTAGACTGGAAGTACTCAGGTGAGACCTCTTTGAATTCATTATGGATTTTCCTAGTCATAATAATGCATTAAGACACATTAAAATAAATATCCACCCCAGCTTTCCTAAAAGGAAAGTAAGTAAGTTAAAGTAAGTAAAGTTTCCTAAGGAAAAGTAAGAACAGCAAAATTAGCTGAAATATCCTGAAAAGTACTGCAGGGATAGAAACCATTAGGAAGTAATGCAACTGACTACCACTTGTTCCCTCTGAAAAGTGGAATACCTGGGTCCAGCTGCTATATATGGTTAGTGACTCTCAACCCTTTAAGTTCACTACAAAAACTCATTTACAGATGTTTGAATGTAAACACAATCAGACAGACTGTTTTAAGCAAAGAAAAAACATTTTACCCTTATTTCCTTCCTCTCTGCAGATTATCTGGTTGTATGGTAACAGAAAATGGCTGTTCTTCCCTGGCTTCAGCTCTAAAATCAAACCCCTCACATCTGAAAGAGCTAGATCTGACCTACAACTTCCCAGGGGAGTCAGGAGTAAAGACTCTTTCTGCTGCACTGGAAGATCCACACTGCAGACTGAGCGCTCTTAGGTATGTAAAAAATGAATAGAGCCGGTTTTGTATATGCTTCTGTTTGGTAAATAAAAAATAAAAAAAAAACCCAAAAAAATATCTAACAAGAATGCCTTGCACACTGCAGGTTTACCATAATATTATGTTGCTCTTATTACTATATTTAGTTTGTGAATTGGTGTAAATATAAAGCAAATAAAGCTTATGGTCATTGATTAGCACTATTAAAACTGCATCTATAAACCAGAATATAAAGGTTCATAAGTATTTGGACAGTGACACATTTTTGTAGGTCTGTCACTGTTCACCATTACAATGAATTTGAAATAAAGCATTCAGAATGTGATTTATGTGTAGACGTTTTACTTTAATACAAAGGTTTTAACAAAAAAAGTCAATAAAGTTTTAAGAAATATTAACATTTTACATAGTTCACTTATTTTCCCAGGCTCAAAAGAAGTTTAATACATAGTTGCAAATATTTTGCATTCCATAACTGTTTTAAGTTGGGAACCCATGAACCTATCACCAAAAGCTGTATTTCCTCCTTTGAGATGTTTGTTTTGTTTGCCTTTACCACAGCTGCCTTCAATTGTTACTTGTTTATGGGTCTTTTGGCAAAAATGAAAAACATCCTCAGTTGGGTTGAGGTTGGGTACTGACTTGGCCATTTAAATTCTTTAACTTATTATGCTCTTAGGTTACTTATAATTTGGATCATTACCTATCTGTACTGCAAATCACCATCCAGTCAATTTTCAGTCTCCATCATTTTTGACAGATAACACGCCCTTCCTTTCCTTCTCCATACTGTTCTTTTTCAATTAAGCTAATAGATGTTAATGATTGAGTCCTTGTGTTGACCAAATGCTGTGAATGTTTTTGCTATGGAAAGAATTCTGCAATCATCCACTAAAGCTCTCTTCTGCAGTATTATGGTCTTTTGGTGTTTCACTTCTGGTGTTTTTTTGGTGGTGTTGGACTCACCAGCATATTCTTCCTCTTTAAGAATACATCAGATCATCCACAGCTAAAGTTTCTGCTATCTCTCTGTTAGGTTTGGATTTTTAAGCCTAATTATGACCCCTTTCACTTTTAACAGCTCTTTGAACCATATATTTTCATTAACAGTTATGTTTATGCCCAATTCAAATATCATGTTACAAAATAACTGGCTATTACAATGGCCAGTATCACTCAACCGTCTGTTTATTTTTGAGCTTGTACAAATAGAGGGACTACATACAAATGGCTCTAATTCTTAAATAATTAATTAATTTTTTTATCTTTGTGACACCTTGAATTAAAGTTGGACGTCTATACTTTATTAACATCTTGACTGCCTCATTTCAAAGCCATTGGCCTTCAGTGTGTTCTGTGGCCAACCTGGTATAATCACATATCAGCTGTGCCTTCCTTACTGGTTTAGGCCTATGAATAGGATGTCCCAAAATTAAATGGGACTTTTTAATGTAAAAAATCTCTGTATTTCTTTTCTTTTTAGGGTGGATCATTCAGGGGAGTTCAGAATCAAACCGGGGCTAAGAAAGTGTAAGTTCACTGTGATCAGTGTAAATTTACACACACACACATACACATATACATACACACTTTGTGTTAATGTCTTCTGTTCTAATCTACAGATGCTTGTGAGCTAACGCTGGACCCAAATTCAGCACATGCACATCTCTCTCTGTCTGAGGGGAACAGAAATGTGACATGTTTGGAACAAAAGCATTTGTATCCTGACCACTCAGACAGATTTGATGGTTGGGAGCAAGTGTTATGTAAAGAGAGCCTGACAGGACGCTGTTACTGGGAGATTGAGTGGAATGGGACAGCCGAAGTAGCTGTGACATATAAAGGAATCATCAGGAAAGGAGACAGTACTGACAGTGTATATGGATGCAATGAAAAGTCTTGGAGTCTGTATTGCTCTAGTAACAGCTACTGTGTCTTACACAAAAAAAAGAGAACTGTCATACCTGCCCCTGCCTCTTGCTCTAATAGAGTAGGAGTGTATCTGGACTGGCCAGCTGGCGTTCTGTCCTTCTACAGCGTCTCCACTGATAAACACACACTGACACACTTACACACATTCAACACCACATTCACTGAACCGCTTTATGCTGGGTTTTGGGTGTATCTAAAATCCTCAGTGTATTTATGTGACATGAGTATCTGAGTCATAATCTGAGTCGTCTGAGAAACTTAGACTCTTCACAGAGAATTAGAGAACATAATAATACTCTAATGGCAACTCAGGTGTATTCAAACCTGTCACACTGTAATAAATGCACTTAAGAGTCTCTAATATTTAAAATTTATTATTAATATTATATGTGATATACCTGTCATTTTTTGTGAGCAAATGTGTGAAGATGCCTTGTAACGGAGCAAAGTTTATGTGCTGAGAAGCTAGTCTTCTGTTTTCTGTTAGTTAATTATAACTGAATGCCAAATATTACTACAAAAATAACCACTATATACTTTATTTAGTATATTGTTAGCACCAGAACAGCACAGTGATTTACTGACATAAAATAATTTAACCATTTGAGCTGCTGTTTGAATGAGGCTCAATAGGCATTATCCAGATACATATCAGAATAGGTGACATTTAATTATATTATTCTTTTAAAAATCAACCTGTTTAATTCTGGTTAAGGAGAGTTGGAAATGGTCTTGTAAAAATGAAGTAGGACTGTGTTATATATGTAATCCACATAAATGTCTTATATAGACTTCAGGAAAAACAACTAAATAATAAAGATAAAAATGTCTGGAATAGGCTTTTAAAACTTGACTGGTTATTATTGACTACTTGCTATCCAACATTAAAAGCAGCAAATTAAATTTCTTGCTGTTAATCTGCACTTGTTTTGTTTCCATTTTTGTATATATGTAAATGCTGGTCTAAGTACAACTCTTTGGCTCACTTTGTGTCCTCCATGAATATATAAATCAGATTTGCCAGTACTAAAATACCCCTAAAAATGTCAATTAGACCATTAAAAGTAATCCATGTTGGATAATAAATTAAATAATAAAGTAAATGAATGTATGAATTATGTTATGCTCAAAAAACGACTAACATAGCATATTATCATTTCTAAACCTTTGCATCGAACGAAAGGTTAGGGAACCAGCCCCCTGAACCTACAGGATACAACTGAAGTGTCCTTGAGCAAGGCACCTAAACCTCAACTGCTCCATGGGTGCTGTGGCTAGGGCTGCCCGCGGTCAAATGCGCTTAAAACCCTACCATGCAAAAAAGAAACCATAAATGACAAGAATAAGATATGCAGCTGCCATTTCTGGGTGAAACCTCATTTAAGATGGACATAGGCAAAGTGGAAAAGGCAGGGATGACTTAATAGGAGATGAGGAATGTACACCAGTTAAAATTTTAGGAGATAATGGATCAGCCCAATCTGACTGAACTATTAATTGCTTGAGAAGGAAGCATTAGCCTTGCATCAGCACTTTAGCATTTTGATGTTTGTGGTAGGTACTCCAGTATGCTTCACTGTGTATACTGACCACAAACCTCTTGTGTTTTTATCCAGAATGTACAAGCAAAATTAGAGGTTGATGCATTAGACTCAGCTGATTTATTATTACAAGAAAGATGATGATCACACTTCACACTTCTTCCTCTTAAAAATATAGTAAGAACTTTTATGAACAGTTGTCAGTTGATGTAACTGTGAATGAATAGAAATACTTCACAAGTTAACACTGCTGGTTTTAGGGGGGCGCTGGTTTAAAGATACCACAACTGGCTTATGTTGGAGATGTACTGCTGTCTACTAATGCTTACCTGTCTAGCTGTTTTTTATTTAACTCTCTCTACATAAGTTCTCTTTATTTATGTGTCAGGTAATCTCCTATTTTTTAGGTTGTTTTGATTCTGGCATCGTACAGTGTGATTTTGGTGTAAGACTCATTTAAAACTTTTTACATTTACTGTCATATTTTGACTGTTACAGTTACATTTATTTTTAAACTGTGTTGTCACTGTGACATCATTCAAGGTCCACCCAGTGTAATGGTTGGTTTAAAAAAATACATTTACATTTTAAACCTTTTACATTTACTACTTTGACAGTTACAATTAAATTTTTAAACAGTTTTCACTGTTACTATTGCTGCTTTATTGTATGTGTGCTTTATTTGTGTAGTGTTTCCTATCTTTGTTTGGATAAAAAGCTAAAAAAGATTTCTTTTGTCTGGCTCCTTCACTTTCCACAACCACCACACACTTAATGATGCATCCCTTTATAAAATAGATGGCATCTTACAATTGGCACACAACACCTATTTAGATCCTAGACTGATTTTTTTATAATGTCCTTTAATGCTCCCATTGTTTTAACAGCCATGCTCACGTTTTTTTATCATTTTTTTTTGGGATGATGCAACACAGTGGTAAACATGCCCTCATCCAAATGTATTGCTAACATCACATTAAAAATGATTATTTTTTATACAGCACAGCCTTTGGGCAATGTATTATTTTAATGAATATCCATAGTGTTTAGAACTGTTTATAGCGACCATTTCCTTCCAACCCCACACATATTGTTTGAACATGGACCCTGTGTCTGTGTTTTTTGATGATAACAATAAAACTTGACCTTGGCTTGAAATGTTAATTCTGTTTACAAATAGCCATTGCATTATAAAATCCATATTCATGTTGCTGGATATTGATATATGAAGACTGATCATATATTTAAAAAGCATAAATACAGAAAAAACAGACATATTTTATTTCATCTGACTGAAAAAAATGTAAGAATCTGGTTTTGAAAAGGTGCTGCTTTATACAGATCATTATACAGGAAATGATCAGACGAGAAAAAAGAGTATTGGGGAAATCCCCATTGCCCTCTTTATATTCAGTACAAATGGGAGGCAGTGAAATGTGTCCACCCATAGTCATTATTTTCATTTCCATGAAAATCTTTTGCAGTTTTTTGAAGTGTATGCACTGACAATGAAATTTCACATTAGTTATGTTCAATTTGACATCAAAAAATAAATTGCACTGTTGCCAGAAGTCTCAAACACATATCCTCTAACCTCTCAATTTAATCCTCTTAATTTGACTTGTTTTCCTGGTTATCAAGTGGTTACATTTTTCACTCAAGTAGAAGTATTAAAGTATGTTAAAGTATCTTGAAGTATTAAAGTATCGTAAAATAAAAAAGTAAAAAAAAAACATGTAATTCCATTTTTAAAAAAGAGATGTTTTATTAGAAATTACAGGAGCACATCAATGAAACTAAACATACATAATGATCAATAATAAAAATGCATACATCATCCATAAAAATCGAGCACACAAACATGTTTACATGATGGACTTTTCAAGAATCAAGATGGACATGGTTAGAAAAATAAAAATAATGGCATTTGTATTTTAGCAGTCATTACTGAGAGCCCATCTCTAAATAAAGTCATATTAAAAATACTAAAAAATTTTCACAAAGTATCTCAATCTTATTCTCCAGGATGTGTTTGTTGACCTTCTCTGATCAAATTATTGCTTTAAGTAAGGTAATAATTGTGAATCAATTTTAAAATTATTAATTGTTTGATGCCAGCATATATGAATTAACTCTTAGCTAATGTCTAAAATAATCTAAATTCAAATATTTTTTTAATTGTAATTAATATTCTGATGAAAGCAGATGCTGACAAACACATTTTCATTATGTCCTAATAGACAACTTATACAAGTCATACAGGGAACAAAAACAATATTTTAGTAGAATTCTGGAAAAGTATAAATCAGTTTTTTTCTGACAAACTGTCTGTGACTTTGAATTCCTTTGCTTCCCATGAATTTTTTCTTTCTTTTCCCACATGCTCACTGCCACAGCCCCCAACATGCACCACCCATTTCACATCCAGTAAGATGTACTTCATTTTGTCTGATTAAACAATACAATATAAAAAGGTTAAAATACATTAATAGATTGCTAAAACTAAATAAGTTAAATTCAGTAGCAAAGTGCTTCATTACTTGTAAGGCTGGACATCTCTATTCCATTAATGTGTAGTTATAATATAAAGCATGAAAAGAACAACAAATGCAAAATGGACTATTAATGCTAAATGCTATACAATAATACTATATATAGAAGTATGTATTTCATTAGTAAGCTCTTCCTCAAGAACACAGAAACTTATAAAGTTATGTTGCAGAAATGCACACTGATGAGTCTGAATCCCACACTCTAAACCCTGCATAGACGGGTTCAGTGAATGTGGTGTTGAATGTATGCAAGTGGGTCAGTGCGTGTGTATCAGTGGAAACACTGTAAAAGGAAAGATTACCTGCCACCCAGTCCAGATAGACTCCTACTCTGTTAGAGCTGGAGGAAGGGGCATGTATAACAGTTTTCTTCATATTGTGCCTGGCACAGTAACCGACATTAGAGCAGTCCAGACTCCAAGACTTATTGTTGTATCCAAACACACGGTCATTACTGCCGCCCTTCCTGTTTATTCCTTTATATGTTACCGCTATAACAGCACTTACACTCCACTCAGTCTCCCAGTAGCAGCATCCAGTCAAACCTTCTCTACACAACACCTGTTCATACTCATCGAATCTTTCTGGATGATCAGGGTAGGCCTCCCGCTTTCTTTGACATGTCACCTTTTTGTTCGTCCTAGACAGAGATAGCTGTTTGTGTGCCGTGTTTGGGTCTAGTGTGAGCTCACAGGTATCTGCATAAAAAAGAATAGATTAGAGGAAAAAACACACACAAACAGCAAGAGAGGATATCAATATAAACTGTATGTTGAGTGAGTAAGTATGTCAGATTACACTGATCACAGTGAACTTACATTTTCTTAGTCCTGGTTTGATCCTGCTCTGTTCTGCATGTTCCACCCTGCAACAACAAAGGAGTATTGGTAGTGGGTAATTTGACGCAACTTAACAAGTCACATTTTGATTTATAGATAAACTACCTAGATTAAATGGGTTAGACAACAATTGTTACAATATGTGTTGGGTTTTAAATATAGGCAACATTTTATTCAAAGTATATGCCAACTTACATAAACATTCATCTTAAATTAAACATTATCTTCAGGTGTTATATATGAGGTATAAATACTGGTTGCTATTTACATATCGAGAAAGGTCACCTAGTGTTTGTCCAAGTCTGATATAAAAGCCAGAGATATGGTTTCCCAAAAGCTAGCACCATAATAATGCACAAAATGTTTTCAATGAATGACAGGTCTAAACTGCAGGCAGACCAGTAAAGCATGTGGACTATTAAACTCCAGAGCCTCATTGTTGCTGTAATATATGCAGAATATGGTTTGCAAAAATATGTAAGACCTTCTAAAAATCTACATATGTTGCTTCAAAGCCAATATATTATTTATTGTTTACCATTCCTGGTGCGAGCCATTCATGCCATGTGCACTAATGCACCTCCATTTCAATACTGACAATAAGCCAAATGTCTCCTCTTCTCTTTAGTCTAAATGACATGTCGTCCGTCAGTTTCAAAAAGAATAAAAAACTGTGATTTATTTAACTACAGGGTTAGAGGCTTTATTTTAGACTGGGTTATTTTAGACTGTATGTTTATGCATCGGTGATCTTACCTGTGGGTATGTTTGTATATTACTGCACTCAAATTGACTTTATTATAAAAATGCATATACTGCTACAGGCTTTATTGTAGTAATACTGAGCCTACAAGTGCCTGGGCTGGGGGTTGTTGCTTGAGGGTTGTCATTAACTGATGCCTGTGGCACTATCACTTTTAAAATGTTTGCTACACCCCTGGCATTATTATAGTTATAGTTACAATATACAGAATTAAAACTATATTAGTCTAGTCTAGTTTTGAAAGTTTTAAATAGTTGGCATCAAATTCAAAATGGGCATATATTTATTTTTTTATATATTAGTTATCAATTAAATTTAGTGTTTAAATAATTAGACATTTTTGTTTTATTGTCTACAACAGTATATCTTTTTTATCTTTTTTATCTATATCTTTTTTTTATTAAATGGATATTAATGGATTTAATTAAAGTGAAATAAAATAATTATTTCAACTCGGATCAGTGATGTAGAGGACAGTTTTGAAATTTACATCAAGTGTGAATTAACTACATAGAGGCCATTGCTGTTTTCCCTGAAATTTTGTGTGGCATCACAATACACCAGCATCTGTGTGTGCTAGTATTGTCATGAAAACACAAGGAGTATTGCATCTATCTTCAACAGTCCTGTAATTATTTACCCACTTACAGGTAAGCAGTACAATACATACCTGAGGGTCTCAAGTTTGCACTGTGGATCCTCCAGTTTAGCAGAAAGCATCTTCACTCCTTCTCCTGGATGATTGTAGGTTAGAACCAGTTCTTTCAAGTGTGATGAATATTCATTTAAAACTGAAGCAAGAGAAATACAGCCTTCCTCGGTAACCAAACAACCAGACAGTCTGTATAAAGGAAGAAAAAAGAGTGAGATAGACCACGTAAGAAGGATGCCACAAAGGTGCAATATTGTGTAACAAAAAGCATGAATATCAACAAGATAGAATCTAACTAAGCATTGTATTCAACAACTTAGAATAGTTATAAAATTCAATTCACAAGAAGCTGACCTGAGAGTCTCTAATATACAGTGTGAATTTTTCAGTCCAGTAGAAAGCAGTTGCACTCCTGAATCCTGCAGATCATTGTTACTAAGGTCCAGCTCTTTTAAGGTGGAATTTTCCATTTGCAAAACAAATCCCAAAATTTCACAAGATTTTTCATTTAGGTTACACATACTTAGTCTGCAAAAGATGAAACAATACATCAGTTCTTTGTGGTCAAAGTTGTACATAATGTCCTAAAGCAACACAATTTGTAAATGTAAAGCTAAAATGGCAGTGTCCAATAAAATAATTCTAAAATGAAATGCTTAAAAAAAACATATCATACATATCATATCATAAATTAGCATTATTTTATTCCATTCAGGAATAAATTCACAGAAAACCCACCTCAGTATCTCCAGTTGACAGTTTGAACTTTTTAATCCAGTAGAGAGTAGCTCCACCCCTGAATCCTGCACATTGTTGTTACTTAGGTCAAGTACTTTCAGGGGTAAGTTTGCTAAATGTAGAGCTGATGCTAATTTCTCACAGGAGATGGCGGTGAGATTACAGCATGCTAATCTACAAAGAAGGAGCAAATACAGTACAAAATACATTTTTATCTGATAATTATTATTATTATTATTACAACTACTCTTTAAAATATATATACATATATTATTTTAGTTTAAAAATGGTCCTGTATGTGAGTATGAATGGAGGACAAATGAGTTTTATGTTCACTATTAAAATATTAAAACTACACAACAAAAGTACTACCTAAAAAAACTTGCAAACACATAATTTATAGCAAAACATAATAATTTGGTACATTTGCAGGGCACTGCAGGTAAAAAAAAAAACACGTGTTACAGCTGGGACATACCAGGTAAGAATCTCACCTGAGTATTTCCAGTTTACAGTTTGAATTTCTCTGTCTAGCAGAGAGAAGCTTCACTCCTGAATCCTGCAGGTCATTGTAACTGAGGTCCAGTTCTTTAATGGAAGAGTTTGCTGATTGTACAACCGATAATAATTTGTCACATGAATTCATGGTGAGATTGCAGGCAGCTAGTCTGCAGTGAGAAGTACGTATAGTTTAGAAAACAGTTCATCATCAAAGCACAATTTTTCATAAAAAGATATGCTATTGTCAAATCAATGTAAAGTCAAGATTCCTTAGATTATTTACAAGATTACAAGATTATTTATTGACAAAAACAATTCTTTTTACATAGTCCCTTCAAGTGTTCAAGTATATGTCAGCTCTTTATCATGCGTGCTTGTGGTACATTAAATTGAATTTGCTATAGTCAATGTCTTTGTGATTGCAGATTTATCAAGCATGTCTTTACCTAACCAGTTTTTAATGCATGTGTTTGCTAAACACATGAATAAATACTAAATAAAATAAAAGTGCAGTTTTCAGTTTTCCTTGTTCATTTTATTATTTTAGGTCATTCTTAAAAATATTACATTCCTGTCCCATTGTGCAGTCAAACTTAGTTTTCTAAAAGAAAGAAAAGAAAACTTGTAACTAAAGTAATAATAAACATTAATTAAATTAATAAGGAAATTATAAGAGCTTGCTGACGTGGAACAGAAAGAAAATGGACTAAACCAGTCTGGTTAGGCGCTGACCGGAGCACAAAAAGAGCGACACACATCGCCACAGAAGAAGAAGAGAGCTAAAGCTGGATTCACAGTGCCGTGGTATTCAGAGAATCTGGGAGTTTGCTATCAGCAACGGGGCAAGCTTGGTTATGTGCGGCTCGTTAGGTTAATTTTCTTCATTCATTTAAGTTAACTGAACTGCGAGATAGTCTGTATGGCAGTTTAAATAAGTGTGTTTGTAAAGTGTACTACGTTAAAATAAGTTACAATGGCAAGAAGCACTGTATTTGTTCATGTTTATGAACAGGAGGATGCATAATTTCATGTGTATATGTCACAAAAGTTTTCTTGTAGCTTCTGTAAGTAATTTGCTTTATTTCTATTGTTTTATGTATGTCTCTCTTTGATGGTTTTTCACCTTGTGAGCTTGTGACTAAAGTCTTTGGAAATGAGGTTCATGGTTATCGCTGGTCAGTGAGATGAAAAAACTACAAACAAACTGTTAAACCTGCCAAATAAAAACAAGAATAGAACATTTGCTTGATCACTGAGTGGAATCCAGTTCGTAAACTGCATGTGGATATATTATTCCTTTTCAAGTGGGGAAGCTGTACAGATTCTAAAACAACTTGACACCCATTACATAGAGCACTGTAAAAAAAATAAATAAATAAAAACAAGAAAGCTAACCTAAGTGTTTCCAGTTTGCAAGATGAACTCTTCAGTTTTACTGAGAGTACTTTTACTCCTGAATCCTGCAAATCATTGTTATGGAGGTCCAGCTCTTTCAAAAGGGAGGTTGCTGATTGTAGAACCGTTAGTTTTTCACAGGAGTTGATTGTGAGATTACAGCCAGCTAGTCTGCAAATAAGGAATATATAAAATGCACAACACAGATTACATAAATATAGACAAATACAGCTGAAATGTGAACAAATTACTTGGTTTCGTTGTAAATGAGTTTGTTTTCTTGTTTTCTATTACTTTCATGTACCAAAAGTAAAGCTTCTTTTGATCATTTGTTACCCCCTGGGGAAGAGTTTGCCTTCCCCTTACAGAACATGCATTTTACAACACTGAGGCATTTGCAAGTGTATTTAGGCCCTCAGGAACATATACTCAACATAAAGGCTTCTGCAAAGTTTGTATTTGCAAACTACATTCTGGAACCTGAGCTCAATAAACTAAGATCATATGCAGAGTGGCCTCCTCATTTCAATTGACAACAAAATAAGAAATTACAACCTGAACACAAAAATGTTTTTTTGTAAATGACCAACTGGTATTGACCTCTTATTATTACTTTGCGCCACAGGGAGTAGAATAAGTGCTGGGTTTTGTAAATGGTAAAGGCAATCCAATTTTACATAGTCATGCATATTCATAGATCTTTGCAATCCTAATAAGGGTTAAGAATTAGAGATTGTTGTATATGTAGCGGTATACTGGCCTTAACAATAATGCCAAAAATGTCAAAAATTTTTTTAAAATAATTTTTAACCATACCAATGTAAAGCTGATGCCAGAAGATTAATGATTTGTGTTTTATATTTCATGACTTTATATTAAATTTTATAGGGATAAAGTGAGTGTGCAAGCACTTAAAAGTACTTATTACTAATACCAGTATTACTACTACATATTAAATTAAGTATTTTTATATTACAAAACATTTTCAAGTAGTTGGTAGTTAATGCTGAGATGTGTCTAGGTGTTATACAGAATATGTACCAGAACCCTTTTATATAGTATTAACATATCAATATTTATAGCATTGTAATGAGTAAAAAGGGTAATTTATTGTGGAACCTAACATTATAAGACCATATGCCTTTACTTAATAAAGTGTTATGCATGTAATTGTAACATCTTATATATATAGTCATTTTTATATTCATTATTCATATTATAGAAGCAAGTTGGTGGTTTTAAGGTTATGGCTGGTCAGTGTGCAATGTCTTATAAATGCATTTATATAGGAATGCATACAGGAATACAGGATACATAAATGTTAGCAAACTTTACAACATTGTCTTTATGTTTTTCTCTCATTCCTTCTGCAAACTCTTAGTTTGCAAATTGTACATTGTACACAAATTTTAGACTTTATTTTTCACCTTAAAAGATTTGTAGATAAATACCAGAGAGTATGTTCTAATTTGTGGGTCTTTGACAACCCAGGTTTGTTCACATGGGTATTTAGTAAGCAATTAATTTGCAACAACTCTCACTAATTGGTCAAAAGTAGCATCTTAGACATGAAATATAAACAAAAGTTATAACAACAACATATTCAAAAGCATTATTACATTAAACATCCTTTAAATACAATTTCAAAAGGAGTATAAGGAAAATACTCAAAAAATTCAAATTCTCAGTTGTAAAATAAACTTAATTGAAACATGCAACTTAATTATACTTAAGCAATAATATGTTACATGTATGTAAGAGAAGCTCTAAATGTATTATTTTAAGATAGAGCTGCCATAAGCATTGTTAAGAAAAGGAACATTTCATAAACTGAATGTAGATCCCCATTAGCTGGGTGCTGACACATCATTTTAAATTATATACCTTGTAGGAAAAATAATTATACTGGTAGTCAAAGTGGATTTAATGTTTGTGTATGTTCATGTGGCACACAATGCTGCAAATGCTGTTTCTAGACTGCATTAAGAAATGAATTTAGATCACAATTATAATTAAATTAGCTGTGCAACCTTAATAAAACCCATACATGAATGCATTTGTGTCTCGATAGATAGATAGATAGATAGATAGATAGATAGATAGATAGATAGATAGATAGATACTTTATTGATCCCAGAGGAAAATTCAATTCAATTCATTAAGTCTCATGCTTATATTTAGTCTCATGATATTATTTTCAGTGAATTTACACAGACTAGAAACCTTACCTGAGTATCTCCAGTTTACATTGTGAGCTCTTTAGATCAGCAAAAAGTTTTTTCACTCCTGAATCTTGCAGGTAATTGTAACTGAGATCCAGTTCTTTCAGTGTAGTATCAGCTTTTAAAGCTGAGCTGAGTTTTCCACAAGCATTTGCTGTTAAATTACAGCCAGCTAGTCTGCAAAAGAGAATGAAATATGCTACAAATGTCAGGTCAATTTTGAGGTAGATATCATTTTTTTTAATTAAGCAATTGTAATAATGTAATGTTGTTAATGTATGGAAAGGATATGTTCTCTGAGTAAAGTTTGTATAAACAATAAGAATGGAAGACGATCCCTTCATTTGGAAGATAACTGTCTAAACACATTGATATCCCTGGGTAGGTCACTACTGTAGTTATGTTTACAATGCATGTATTTACATTTAACAAACACAAATGAGCTCTAATTAAATGCAATTAAATCCAAAATGAATGGTACACATTGATAGTCATTAGTGGCATGTTCAGAATGATTAGGGAATACAACACTTATCACACTGAACCAAATGTTTAACATAGGATTTTTACATATATTTTTACCTTTGTATGACATATAGACATAGCATCAGAAGGTTACCTGAGTATATCCAGTTTACAAAGTGGACTCTTTAGTCCAGCAGTGAGCAGCTCCACTCCTGAATCCTGCAGGCTGTTATTACTGAGGTCCAGTTCCTTGAGGGGGCAGTCGGCTGATTGTAGAGCTAATGTTAGTTTTTCACATGAGTTTGTGGTAATATTACAACTAGTTAGTCTGAAAAGGAGATGGAAATAAAATACCGATGTTAACAAAATGGTGTGTTGACATTAATGTGCAAATTATCAGTCAATCAAAACTATTGGAAAGCTCCAAATATAAATAAAGCTATTTGACTTTCAATTATTACAGATAAATTATGATGATAAGTGTGATCAAACCAGGAAACAAGACTGCACATGCAAATAAGATGACGATGTAGAAAACAACATACAGCGCATAGAAAAGAGAATTGAGATATGCTTAAGTATTTACATTATTATATGCTCCTTTCTCCAGATACACTGACTAGGACAGATTTTTAATGAGACTAAAATCCACCTTTTGCACATCTTAGCTCTAGGGTATGAAGTAATGAAGTATGAAATAGTTGTAACAAAGCAGTTGTTGCAGATCTAGAATTCACTGCAAATCTATTATTAAGATACTTCGTCTAAAAGTATTATTATTATTATTATTATTATTATTATAAAATAGCCCATTAAAAATACTAGATTCAAATATTGTTTAACTAAAATAATTTGAAAAAAATAAGACAACCATTTCGAAGACATGAGAATAATCTCCTTCCAGTATGTTGCACTTTAAGGAAAAGCATGAGTAGCTGCAGTTAAAAGTGCAAGAACAAAGTAACAGCACCTTTTATCATTGTTGCTAATGTGCCCAATCATGCCAGCCACCTTTTCACCACAAACTAAGTAAATCTACCCCTTTGTATTCTATACTAACTCTATTGAATTAGTCTTGGGATTCTCACAGTTTTCCACCAGCAACAGCTGGCAGATGTTGTATAATGTTGTAACACTGTTCTATAACTATAACATGTTTAGCTATTCCATACATTTGTCAAAAGAAGTTATTTCCCCTAAGAAAATGTACCTGGAATACCTCAGAGCACAAGCAGCAGCTTCTATTATGTATTTTAGTATGTACTTCTAGACCTATTATTACTACTATTATTTCTTATCACACCAACTAATTTACATTTGTAACACAAATCCGTCAGGGTTAGACATCAAGAAAAACTTAATTCAGGTATCGTACATTACCATTTTACAAACAAAACTACTAAAAAACCAAATGACTAGAAGTGCAACACGATTAGAACCACTCTAAAGGCTTAGGTTCTCACATGCATTGTAGAACAGATCTTATGCTTTAATCAACAATAAACCTCTTAAAGTTTATCAGACAGCAGGCAAGAGTGAACAAGTGTCAATTATTTAGCAATTACTTTTTCAATCTAATCAATGATTGATTTAAATGATAATTGCTGCTGTAATAATCTAGACCTGATTTGACTCCTTAGAATTGCCACCAACTAATGTTAGTTGCATCAAAAAACGTGTAGTACTGTATTATAGATAATAAAAGTTCAGTCTAAAATGAAAAGGCATTATATCAAATAGTCAGCAAAAATAATTTTGGTAATTATATTTCATTCAAAATATCAGCTTCCATTAATTGTTAATGTTAGCATATATAGTTGTGGTGCTCTTTTTTGAGTTAGAGCTGTTGAGAGTAATATTAGATCTACAGGGGTTGGACAATGAAACTGAAACATCTGGTTTTAGACCACAATCATTTATTAGTATGGTGTAGGGCTTTGGTGGAAACAGGAGAGTTGAGGTGCACATTTAATTCTGCCATGATTTGGGCAGCCGTGGTTTTATGTTTTTTGGATACAATCCGGGTTAGCACATCCCTTTCAGACAGCTTCCTCTTGCGTCCACAGTTAATCCTGTTGGATGTGGTTCATCCTTCTTGGTGGTATGCTGACATTACCCTGGATACCGTGGCTCTTGATACATCACAAAGACTTACTGTCTTGGTCACAGATGCGCCAGCAAGACGTGCACCAACAATTTGTCCTCTTTTGAACTCTGGTATGTCACCCATAACGTTGTGTGCATTGCAATATTTTGAGCAGAACTGTGCTCTTACCTGCTAATTGAACCTTCACACTCTGCTCTTACTTGTCATGAAACCTCCAACACTAAAATGACAGGTGTTTCAGTTTCATTGCCCAACCTCTGTAATTCTGCTGAAACCTCACCTAAGGATCTCGAGTTTACAGTTTAAACTCTTCAGTCCAGCAGAGAGAAGTTCTACTCCTGAGTGATGCAGGTTATTGTTACTGATGTGCAGTTCTTTCAGTGGGGAGTTTGCAGACTGTAGAACTGATGCCAGTTTTTCACAGGAGTTTGTGGTAAGATTGCATCTGGCTAATCTGCAGAGGAAGAAAAGAAGTACAGTATAGAATGCATTTTAGTACTTACAGAAAAGGTATAAGGAGAAAAATGATAGTATGTATAAACATTTTTTGTAGGGGCAAAACACATCAGCCAAAGCAAGGGTTTAATAAAAATACATATAACAGCATTTAGTAGGTACGATTCTGCATTGTTTAACATTACATAATTATTTGTACACTTGCATAAATCCACCAAATTCTGTCTGTGATGATAATAATCACTGACACGAAGCACACTACTTTGGCAAATATACTTTGAATGAATGAGGGAGCGAGTATTTTACTTTGAGAAAGACTGATCTGACCAGTTGTTACCTTTAAAAGAGATAAGATCATTTGAAAATGAAATAGAATGTTTTGTGGGACTACTCTAGTGCCTATCAAAAGAATAAAACTATAATACTCTATATAAAAAATCTAAAAATTTAAAATATAAAATTATCACTATATTATAATATACAGTATATACTTTACTTGCACTTTTAAACAAAGATGAGAGGAAAATTAAACAAAAAACATATTACATAAGATTTCAAAATGTTTAAGAAATATATGTTATTGTCCATGAATGACCATGTAAAATTTTATCAAATACATGGGTGGGATAATTTGATAGAATTTCAAGGTGTCTGAGTTCTAATGTTTGTGATGGGGTAGAACTTAAATGGCATATGCCTAAATCTTACCAGAAGAGGAAGCTATTTGCAGGCATGTAGCTTACTGTGTCTCATTAAAAGAGAATATACTGGCAAAAGCCCATAACTGTATGTACTTATGTTCCATTATGTCCTTTTAATGGAAGCTCTAGGCCAGATAAGAGGTTATGATCAGAGGGTAGGAAATTAGACAATTAACTGCAGGATCCTGACTCTATTCCTTATACATATATATATATATATATATATATATATATATATATATATATATATATATATATATATATATATATATATATATATATATATATGTATATATATATACACACACACACTCTACTTCATCCCAAATTGAAGAAATAAAGTTTGCTATAAAAACGTATATAAATTAAAATACTCACACAACTTTTCTAGATGCTTGTACTACTGGCAGAAGCATCAAAAGACATTCCTCTGATGGGTCATATTTGCTCAGGTCAAAGACATCTAGTTCTTCTACTGAGTTCAGCAACACAAACACCAGGGCTGACCACTGAGCAGGAGAGAGCCTGACTTCATGGAGGCGATGTTTGCCATCTTTGTGAAGGTATTCTTGCACATCCTGGACTAGAGATTGATCATTTAATTCATTCAAACCATGAAACAGGTTGATGGATTTCTCTGGAGATAGATTCTCCTTAATCTTGTCTTTGATGAATGTGATTGTTTCCTTTTTGCTGTGAAAGTTGTTGCCTGTGTGTGGCAGTATACCTCTTAAGAGAGTCTGATTGGACTCCAGTGAGAGACCCAGAAGAAAACGGAGGAAAAGGTCCAGGTGCCCATTCTCACTTTCTAGGGACTTGTTAACTGCACTGTTGAGGAAGCCAGTGATTGTTGACTGACTGAAAAGCTCAGAGAGTTTAGTGTTTTGCACAGAGACCTCAATAGTCTCAACCGTCAAATGGTTTTTGCTGATGAAGCACAGAAACGCATATAAAGCAGCAAGGAACTCCTGAATGCTCAGGTGCACAAAGCTAAAAACCTTGCCCAGATGTAGATCAAATTCCTCTCTAAAGATTTGGGTGCATACTCCTGAGTACACTGCTGCTTCTCTGACACTAATACCACACTCTTGCAGGTCTCCCTCATAGAAGATCAGGTTACCTTTTTCCAGCTGTTGGAATGCTAGTTTTCCCAGAGCAAGGATGCTTCCTTTTGTGTACTGAGGATCAATCTCAGTTTTTCCACCGTACTTCTGAGTGTTGTGTTTGATCTGATAGATTAGGAAGTGTGTGAACATCTGAGTCAGTGTTTTGGGGATCTCTCCACTCTCTGCCTGACCCAACATTCTCTCTAAAACAGTGGCTGCAATCCAGCAGAAGACTGGTATGTGGCACATAATGTAGAGGCTTCTTGATGATCTGACATGTGTAATAATTTTGCTAGCCAGGATCTGATCATTGATTCTCTTCCTGAAGTATTCCTGTTTCTGTGGGTCACTAAATCCTCGCACTTCTGTTACCCTGTCAACACACTCAGGAGGGATCTGACTGGCTGCTGCTGGTCGAGATGTTATCCAGATGAGCGAGGAGGGAAATAGGTTCCCTTTGATAAGGTTTGTCAGCAACTCATCTACTGTGGATGGCTCTTCTATGTCGCCCAAGCTTTTATTGTTGTGAAAATCCAGAGGCAGGCGACACTCATCAAGACCATCAAAGATAAACATGACATTGTAGTGTCTGTAATGCTTTGGGTTTAATTTTTGTGTTTCTGGGAAAAAGCAACTGAGAAGGTTAACAAGACTGAGTTTCTTATTTTTCAGCAAATTCAGTTCTCTGAAAGGAAGTGGGAATATGAGGATGACATCCTGATTTACTTTTCCTTCAGTCCAGTCCAGAATAAACTTCTGCACGGAGACCGTTTTTCCGATTCCTGCAACTCCTTTAGTTAATACAATTCGGATGGGTTTCTCCTGTCCTGATAAAGGTTTAAAGATATCACTGCATTTGATAGGTGTCTCTTCTGTTGCAATTTTCCTGGATGCTGTTTCAATTTGCCTCACTTCATGCTCCTGGTTGACATTACCACTCCCTCCTTCTGTAATGTACAGCTCTGTGTAGATCTCATTGAGTAGTGTTGAGTTACCTTGAGTTGCAATCCCTTCATTGATTCTCTGACTTTTATCTCTAAGTTTTGATTTGAGCTTTCGTTGACAAGGTGGGATCAGTCCTGGTAAAAAAAAACACACGTTTAGCCTAAGTGCTTTAACCTTTTGAGAGTCTACAATCATGTGCATCTTCTCTGATAATAAACTGATCCAGTAAGTCCATGACCGATAGCACTTACTGCTCTCTAATGTGTCAGCAAGATCGGCCAGATTCATATTCTTCAGGATGTACAGAGTGATCTTTAGGGCCCCCCTTTTGCCATTGCTCTGATCTTCATCATCCTCCATCTCTTTCTCATTGCATGCTGAGTAATTTGGGCATAATAGTTTCTTGAACCTCTTTAACTCATCCTTTACTATAGAAATGACTTTCTGCTCCACTTCCTGATTAGGACATACAATAATAGAAAATCATTCAGACATTAACATTAGGGAGAGAGATTACAACACATAATAAGTGTTGGTACTTGCTGTTGTAAAAATCAGTAACATCCCATTCCTGAAATGCATTTTAATAAAGTCACTAAAAGTCACTAAAACACAATTTTGTAGGATTTGGAGACCTCTCTGGTGGAAATATGTAATTTAATTGTATGCAATGTGTTGAAAGAGTACTCAAAGCAAACTTAGTCAAAAACATGGTATGGATGTAAGTGAATTATCGACTATTGTCTTCCTATTTTCATCATAATGTTTATATTTTCTTCTGCAGATCAGTCCTAGTATCTCTGACTTTCAAAACATCAAATCGTGTTTCTCTATTTTTTATTATTATACTCAGTTACGGTACTTCTTTCATTTTAAACAAAAATATTACATGCTGCTGTTTTAAGGCTGTGATGTGACACTCACACAAACAAACATACCAACCTTGAATATAGACTCCAGTTGTTTCTTTGAAATGTTTTCAGCCTTGTCTTGTGCACTGTGAATAAAAACAAAAACATTTAGATCATGTATTTTAAAATTGGACCATTTTACCAAATTAGTGGTCCCACCCACAAAAAAACTGAAAACAATTAAATACTCAGACCTTTGATATTTACAATAATTATGTCATGGTCTGATTATGTCATGGTCCATTAACCAGGGCATTGAATAAGATATTATTTTCATAAAATAATCATTTAAAGCACTGGCTTTGAGCTGTTTATTTGATATAACCAAGCATTTAGTGAGCAAAACACAGGAAAAACAATGGAGAGGCCCCCAGTCCTTCGTACGGCGGACACACAGACATAAGCATTCACACCTAGAGGGCAGTTTAGCATCTCTAATTCACCTGACTAGCATGTCTTTGGACTAGTGGAGGAAACTCACACAGACACTGGGAGAATATGCAAACTCACCACAGAAAGGACCTTAGATGACCTGGCCAAGAATCAAACCCAGGCCCTTCTTGCTTGGTAATTTTTTTACTGTTTTTATTCAAATTCACAAAATTTTAATGTTTTTTTAATACAATGAAATTCAATCATAATTCTAAATAATTATAAATAAATTAATTAACAGTAAACAGCTGGAAACTTGTTTTCAAGGTTTTTGAGTTTGGACTGCATATTTGGACTAGCTCTGTTCTGGATACCTGTGTCATGTGCATTGCTTCAACTGATGTTGTCTTTTGCTTATTGCTGAGGCAGCCTTAAAGCCTACTGCTTTAATTGGCTTAGTCTAAATAACTTTAGTGACTTTAGTCTAAATAATGAAATAGAAATATGTGAAATACTCAAGATCGTCAAAATACGAAATCAAAATACAGATGTAACAAAGTTACCACACCAAAATAAGGAATCACTAAGATCTCATGATATGGTGTGAGGAATTATTAAGTATTTAGAACAGTACTTTATGTGTGGTTATATGATGCATCTCTTTCTATTTTCTCTATTATTGAAAAAATGCAAATTACTTGCACACTGAGATAACTTGTTTGCAGTATTTATGTAATTTTACAAAAGAGTTGGATGTCAGCATATGTACCTTGCTTCCGAGGGTTTCTCGCCACCACTGATGGAAGGAGGCTCTGGCATTGAGTTATCAGTCTTCATGGAACCACTTTTAGGGGCTGGTGATTTTGATTTCTTTATCCTGAGAACAAGAGTAAGTAAAGTGTTCTGTATTATTATTTTTTAATGTGACTTAGCCAGAGCACTTAAGGTTTCACCTAAACTACGATACATCTGTAAATTCCTCATATCCTGATTTAAATCATTCTGAAATTTACATAGTGAGAAAAAACAATGTTATGTGCAACATCTACCATATGTAGCTATCAGAGTTCAGGAATATGATTTATATTCTTAATTCCATAAAAGCTATTTGCTGGTTTCTGACATACCGTAAAGTAGAGGTTCCTTTTCCACTGCTGATTTTAGGAGGCTCCCACATGGAACCATCAGTCTTCATAAAGATAGGGCTGGGGGGTGGGGAAAAAGTTTTCTTGATCATGTGAAACATGATGAGAAACTAGTGTTGAGTAATACTTTCCTCTAATAAATAAAATTTTCTTTCCTGACATTTATCCTCTGTACAATTAACTTTGGCATTTTTTTCCCTTATGCTGTGTGTGTTTGTATTTGTGCATGTGTAATGCTGAATCTCTTTTTCAACATTTCTCGAAAAACCTCCCCAAACTTGTAGGAATGTTCTTTAGGTGTCACTCATGCAATATTCTTAAATTAAAGCTTCTACTTTTTCCTCATCTTAGGTTCCCTAGAGAACCATGTTTCAAAAGGTGATTTGGTGGCACTTTATAACAGGCTCTAAAAAATTACAACTTAATTACAATCATAAATAGTTTAATAAAGACTGTTAAAAATAATATAAAAGCTATAATTCCATGATAAATAATTTCATTAGATTTATTAAACAATTTACTTTAGTGATATAAATAATTAATCTTTCTTTTGAATCGTAAGAATCCTATTAATTTGTCAATGATGAATATTATATATTTTAATTTATTTATGATAGTGGATCATTTTATTAAATTCTACAATGTGTAAAGTTTATGATTTAAACAGAATATTACCTACTTTCTTTGTTCATGCATACATCAAAAGAATAGTTCCATAAATAGTTGCACTACTGATGAGATTCTTTAGACTGAGGAAAGATGGTGAGTACAGTTCAGATCAATATTTATTGTTCCTCTTCCTTATTTTTAAGATGTGGACTTTTAGGATGCTGGATATTTTCTAGATACTTTTCTCCAAACCTAAAACACACTTGTGGAAATATCTTATAGTTCATTACAGAAAAGACAATAAAGACAAAAAGAATAGAAGATGAATTATGGTTATAGAAAGGTTTCACTCACTCTTGGTCTGAGGGCACAGAGTCAACACTGATTGTAGGAGGTTCCATCATAGAGCTATCACTTTTCATAGACAGACCACTGCGAGCTGGAGATGGTGCCCTCTTTACACTGAGGATTGATAAAAGTTGAGTAATTACAAAAACAGTATTAACTATTGTCTGCTCATCCTGTTCCTTGGTGAATTGCTGATGTAAAAATACTAACTTCATTTCAGAGGTTTGTCCTCCACTGATGGAGTAATGTTCTTCCTTGTCTAGATATTGTTCAACGGATGTTGTTTTTTGCTTATTGCTGAGGCAACCTTAAAGCCTACTGCTTTAATTGGCTTTAATTATTTAGACTTTAGTGTAAATAATGAAATAAAAATTTGTGAAATACTCAAGATAAATCAAAATAAAGATATAATAAAGTTACTACACCAAAATAAGGAGTCACTAAGATCTCATGATATGATATGAAAGATTAAGTATTTACAACAGTACTGTATGTGTGGTTATATGATGCATCTCTTTCTATTTTCTCTATTATTAAAAAAAGGTTCACGTAAATTACTTGCACACTGAGATAACTTATTTACAGTATTTATGTCGTTTTACAATAGAGTTGGATGTCAGCATATGTACCTTGCTTCCGAGGGTTCTTTACCACCACTGATGGAAGGAGGCTCTGGCATGGAGTTATCAGTCTTCATGGAACCACTTTTAGGGGCTGGTGATTTTGATTTCTTTGTCCTGAGAATAAAAGTAAGTAAAGAGTTCTGTATTATTATTTTTATGTGACTTATATAGCCAGAGCAAAAGTAAACAAACACATAAGGTTTCCCTTAAACTACAATACAACTGTAAATTCCATTTAATATTTGATTAATTGTAAAATTTCAATCATTCTAGTATTAACATAGTGAGAAATAAACAATGTTATGTGCAACATCTACCATATGTAGCTATCAGAATTCAGGAATATGATTTATATTCTTAATTCCATAAAAGCTATTTGCTGGTTTCTGACATACCGTAAAGTAAAGGTTTCTTTTCCACTGCTGATTTTAGGAGGCTCCCACATGGAACCATCAGTCTTCATAAAGATAGGGCTAGGGGGTGGGGAAAAAGTTTTCTTGATCCTGTGAACCATGATGAGAAACTAGTGTTAAGTAATACTTTCCTCTAATAAATAAAATTTTCTTTCCTGACATTTATCCTCTGTACAGTTAACTTTGGCATTTTCATGCTGTGTGTGTTTGTATTTGTGCATGTGTAATGCTGAATCACTTTTCAACTTTTCCTCCCCAAACCTCCCCAAACTTGTAGGAATGTTTTTTTGGTGTCACTCATGCAATATTCTTAATATAAAGCTTCTACTTTTTTACTTTTTAGTTCCATAAATAGTTGCACCAAAAAGAAATCCACAATCCTTTGCAAATAATTCCGGTTCAGATTTGGATTGATTATTCTTTTGATGATGAGATTCTTTAGACTGAGGAAAGATGGTGAGTAAAATTCAGATCAATATTCATTGTTCCTTTTCCTTATTTTTAAGAGGTGGACTTTTAGGATGCTGAATATTTTCTAGATACTTTTCTCCAAACCTAAAACACACTTGTGGAAATATCTTATAGTTCATTACAGAAAAAAGACATATGTGAAAAAAAATAGAAGATGAATTATGGTTATAGAAAGGTTTCACTCACTCTTGGTCTGAGGGCACAGAGTCGACACTGATTGTAGGAGGTTCCATCATGGAGCCATCACTTTTCCTAGACAGACCCCTGGGAGCTGGAGATGGTGCCCTTTTTACACTAAGGATTGATAAAAGTTGAGTAGTTACAGAAACAGTATTAACTATTGTCTGCTCATCCCGTTCTTTGGTGTATTGCTGATGTAAAAATACTAACTTCATTTCAGAGGTTTGTCCTCCACTGATGGAGTAATGTTCTTCCTTGTCTAGATCTTGTTCCATAGAGCTGATCTTGCTTGTCTAGCTGGACACTCGATATTCTGCTTTTCACTCCCTGTGAAGAATAAACGACCCATAAAAATATCATCCATAAAAATATGCATTATATGTGGGCATTTTATGCCTGTGTAGTTTAGGTCCACTTCCCCCTACTACATCTAATTTTCAGTACTGTACCTTATCTAACTCTAATGACGCTGTCTTTACATTTTTTAACTTTGACAAACTTACAAGAATTGAGGAAGTAATGAGGCCTGTGTGACTATCTTGTGCTATCTGTTACTGGTTACTGGTAAGATCTTTCAAAACATTTTCAGCTATTTTGGCAAAAACAATGTCCTCATAAGAGGCCAAAGGGTCAATGTTTTAATCATGGTGCTGGGAAGCAGAAATGTAATGTCCTCATATCTGGGGTCTCAGGAGGTTAAATATGGTGAATCCTAGAATCTCAGCATTTCTACTCTGAGAAGATTTATGAATATGCACCCATGTCTCAAGCCTTGTTGTCATCTTGTTGCATGTGTTGGTCCTTTATCAGCAAAGCTGTGGCCACAGCCAAGGCTGATGCATAAGCGTAATATTTAAATGCTGAAATGGAAATGCTACTGGATGTTTGTCTATAGTAAAAAAAGCTGTTGTAGTAGCAGCAAAAAATGGTAACTCTGTCGAAATCTTTTCAAGTTTTCTTGTAAAAATAATTGTAAACCTCAGTGGCTTCCAACCTTAATATCTGTCATGTGTGGCACAAGCAAACAGACCTAATTGTTCTCTTGTCCTTATTTGTAGTACAGCACCACTTTAAAGGAGTCTGCTATAGTGGGAATCAATCCGAGATAAATAAGAGAAAACACATTGATAAGGGCAACACCTAGAGTCAAAAACAGGAATTCCTGAGCACTTTAAGAATTACAGGACCAAATTGAACTATGCAACAAGGACGAAGGCCATGTTAAGCTAGACAACAAACTATGTCTCCATCTATGTTTTTTTGTTCTTTTTAAAACAGAAGGGCATGAATAATGCCATAAAACAGAATGACTTAAACGATTCATAAATAGATTAAGATTTTTTACTTCTTATAATTACAATACATAGCATCTCTGCACTTTACATAAGAAAGATATGGTGAACATGCTTTTCCACCAATACCCAGTCATAAGCAGAATACATTTTTGGGCAGGCCTGTGGAAAAGTGAGTATGCCAATTTGGCAGAACTTCCAAACATGCTAATGCCCTGCAATGTCACAAGGTCACCATCCTGTCCAGCACTCCCATTTCACAATATTCTGCTAACGAATTAGAATGCTGGGCTCACTTAAACACCCCCTCATGACATACACTGCTTGAGCAGTGAATCTTAATCATGGTAAGGTACCTATTGCCTGTGCCTGTTGTCCTCTCTTTTTTAACTGACGTCAGCACTAACCTGAAGATAGATGTTAAGATAAGAATCTTGCTTCAAGCATCACTGGTATGTTGATTATTTTGAGGGAATTTAAAAGGGGAATTTCACTGACTTTTTCACATTTTCAGAGTTTTTATATGTAATGTTGACAATGGCATAATAGTTCTAACTCCAAAATCCTCTTGTCTTTGTGGTCTACTTTGCCCTACATGCCATTAATGTACCCCTCAGCCATAAATTTAAAAAATATGTTTTAGGCCGAGGCCTTATCTTAAATGACCTATAAATGTTGTTTACCAGTACCTGTTGACATTTGGTGAGCAGCTCTGCTGCCTTTCTCTAAATCATTTTGCTTGATATGCTTTGCACCTGGACAGGCGCTGACTGATTTGCAAAGCCCTGCACTAAGTCTACCATGCCTCATACCAAGCATGTGGGAAGTGAGAGTGATGAGGGTATCAGCACTTTTAGATTTTACGCCCACAACTGCTAAAAATGATGACGATAATGGGTATTTTCATATCTTATGTTTATAAATGCTTTAGTAACACTGTTTTTATATTGCTGCCAGTTGAATTACTTAGGCTAACTTTTAGCAACTTTTATGCCATGGCATCAAAATACAGGCAGGTTAAGGTGCAAATGGGCAGCACTTTATTACATTTATTATACTGTTTTTGAAAATTAAAACTAAATTTAATCTATCTTAATGAGATCCTGATTGCACCGTTAAGTGCTACATATACATATAGGCAATGTTACTCAAATTTAATGTGACAAGCACTACTTTTCTATATCTGTTAGGTATCATCTTTCAAGGAAGAATTATAAAGAAATAATTACATGAACTAAAATTCAAAATATTATTACTCTGGTCTTATTATTTTTAAATCTTATTTCATAGGAAAGGCTGTAATTACAAACAAAGAAAATTACTTTTACACTGAAGTAATATTAACAAAACCAAATAAGCAGAATTACCTTTTCTGAAGAGTGTCTATGTGTCTTCACCAAGAGGATCCAAATCCATTTTTATTGTTTCTAAGTTTTCAGAATTACAGCATAAAATGCTATCACGCTGATACACACTCACTTAATCTTAGTTTTTAATACTAGTTGTATACCTGTATGCACACACTCATGAGACTGAACTTTACAGTGGCTGCAACTTCCTTTTATTTAGAAAGAGAAAAACCAGTTAGAGTACATTCAGTGTCATTACATCATCAGTGAATCTTACATCATATCCTTTCATGAGGAAATAGAACTGAGCTATTATATTACAGTCATATTTATTCTGCAATATTTACATGAAATATTCGTATTTATAGATGTGCTAATTATTTATTTATGTATAATCCTTGTTCATTTTTAAATAGCTGAAGTCAAACAAAACATGTTTCCATTTACATTTCAACAAAATTTGAATCATATTATGACAAAAAGCATTTTTTTTTTTAATTTATAAGATTTCTTTGGATTACAAAGGATTTACAGATTGTTCTAGGCAGTACTTTTGTAAATCAATATGTTGGCCTATGTGTATATTGGTCAATGACATTTTTCTTTACATAAAAAAGGTTCACATGCATAAAAAGAAGCCATATATGTGAGGTTTTTTTTTTCATTTTTGTTCTCGCTTAAATTTTTTTACAAAACATTTGTCAATTGTTTTTTTCTGTTATTTCAAAAGTCTCATATGGTGTGACTGCTGGTTCAAAAACTTCTTTGAAATGACTCCAAAAATTATTCATGTTTATTTTTATTTTTATGGTGTTGTTCAAAACTGCAAAGAATGTTTATTTCCATGATAACATACAAACAAACTTGGTCAGTTAATGTACATTTTATAAAATACCATATGGTGCAACCGTTAAAAATTACCACTTTGGGACTAAAGAAAATAACAATAAAAAAAAACATTGCATAATAAAGTTATTTGACAAGGACCATAAAAACAGCAAGCAAGTTTGTAATTTTTTTCTCAAATCTTAAAAAAAAAGATTAACTTGGTAATTTGGGCATCATGCCCAATAATTTGGGCATCATGTGGTATGACCTCAAAAAATTATGAATATTACTACTAATATATATTTTGATTATAAATTTTATCATTTCTTTTTGTGGAAAGCTTTTTATTTTTTTTAGGCAATCAAATATTGTGCCTGTAAATTTGGATTGAAATGGAAAACCTCGGGTGGTGCGACCATTGCAGAGTGTTTTCCATGACAATTTTGTGGCCTGGATTGGCAGTTTTTGTGCATTTATATTTGATAATTTACAAACATAAAATACTTTATTGTAATATTTTTTAAATAGATTTTAATGTAATATGAGTAATTATTCTAATATTAAACCAACAGACCCAGAGGTTGTTTTAACTGCTGGTGAGGAAAATAGTTGAGCTGTACAGTTGAGCCATGGAGGCACCATAAAACTGCCAGATTTTTATTGTAACCTATGATGATCTTACCTATGTAGACTTAATGTTGTAAAAGAGGAAGTCTTGCTTAGGTCTATGCGACAGTCAGGTTTAAGCTGAGCATCCAAGACTGTTCGAAAGTGTCTGAAATGTCTGTTTTTTTCTGCTCATCCTGCTGGTTTTGACTTTAGCTTGTCTTCTGGTTTATGACTTTGTGTGCTCCCTTTGTTATGTTTGCCTGAATTATCTTGTTAAGCTACACTGCTGACTTGCTATTAAACCCTCTGCTTTTAGCTCAGCATGCCTCGATCCCCGTTCGTTAAACCTTACGCACTTATAAATGTTTATGATTAGATTTTCATTTTTAAATGTCTCTGAAACACTTGAGTGTATTGTGAAATGTTATGTAAATCTAGTTAAAATCTGTTTTTGCAGGGAATTTACTTTATCACTCATATTCTTAAATAGATTTATAATGATAGAATGTCATTTGGAGTGACCACTCATCATGTGGTGCAGCCAATAATAGAAATAACTCTATTAAATCTTAAAATATAAAAAAATGTCTGAGACATGTGGCTGAAATATTTATCTCTGATGCAATATGCTGTGAACAGGGTTTAAAAACAACAAACATGGAGACAAAACACCAAGCCATAACAAAGGGAACAACATGGAGTATAAATTAACATGGACATGAACAGGAACACCTGCGAAGAGGAGGGGCTACAAACTAAGGACAGCTGAGGGGCCTGACAGGAGGTTAGGGACAGGAGGTGCATTAACCAAAACAAACAGATGCACAAAGAACAGGACAACAAGAGGCACATGGAAATGACAAGAAAGAGAAAACCAGAGAAATTCTACTTTCATGGACTTCTGCTCTTTTACTACTTCTATTGCTATTTCTCATCCTCATAATTATCTGCAGTATCTCATTTGCAACTATGGCTATGAATGAGTATGGGTGAAGTTTGTTGAAATGCACTGTAGCCTGGTTCAACCTGAATCTCAGTCATGCTATATGCAAAAGAAGAATTTTAGTTTCACATTCACTAGTACTTAGAGCTCACAGCTTATTCCACCTACAATCACATCCGCTAATAGAAAGAGGCTACAGGCTAACTAACTATTAGATAATGATTAATAAAGATACTATGTATATGGACCTGCTACCTCTATGATCAATACAAAACCATGCAGTATGGATCCTAACAAAAACAAAAATAACAAAGCCCATATCACATATTCTGAAAAAATAGTAGTACCTTGTAGGATAGATTTTAAGGTTGTGCTACTAGTTTTGAAGGCTCTAAATGATATAGTGCCCACTTCATGTATCATGTAATCTTAGATCTACACATACTGGCCATCTGCAAATATCTTCAATAACAAAATGTGGTCCCCCTTTGGCTATTACACTTCTGAACTATGGAACTCAATTACACCTTTTATTATACAGTCAATCTCAGCACTTCTAAACTTCTGAACTTCTGAACTTCTGAACTTCTGAAAAACATTTTTAAAATCTATTTAACTTTCAATTTTTTGCCTTTCGTATTTAACTTTTTTATTTGATCTGTGCCGTCTGCTAGCTTATATTAAGGCTTGAAACTGAATTGATTATGTAAAGTAGTTATTGACTGATCTTTTTTGAGATATTAGTTAGCTGTTTGTTAAATATTAGTTAATACTAAGTAACTGATAAAATGCTTAAAAAGAGCAAAAGTTTTTTATTGTAACCAGTTGTTTAGATTTTTTCATCAGTTTATCGCTGCTTATTATACTGCCAGTGAAGTGGCAAGTGTGTTATATAAATAAGTTACTTACTAGTAAATAAGAACTTACTAGTAAATATGTGTTAATGTTGTTTAATCGTTCAATTTTGCTCCAGTTTTTATTCTATTTTGATAGAAGCAGATGCATATAAATAGTTTTAAATAAAGTAGCATTTCTCACAACTTTTAACCTGACAATTCAGTACAATTATTTGTGAATCTCATCACTGTACATTGAGAGACACATGAAATATTAATTCTTTGTTAAATAAGAATAACCATCATGTTACTACAGTCAATGTACCAGTTTATTGCCATTGTAATAAGCAACAGTTGATAAACATAAAATGACTAAATTAGGTATAAACTAAAGCTAAACTAAACAGGGAGTTAAGAGTGTGCTTTATTATTAATGACTTATTATTAATTAGTCATATACTAGGTTAGCTAGCAGTTAAGTAACAACTCACAAACAGTTATTCAACATTAACAGTGTAATTCCTAATGAATTTAAGCTATGGCACATTCATAATTTGTTGCATATTTATTTATGTTAAACTATGCCGTGCCCACTAACATGTGCTAAAGTAGCCACATGTAAGATGTTTTTTTTTCTTGTAGAGAACGTATTAACTTATTTTCACTTAAAATGTACACAATATTTCATTTGAGAGAGGATACACACATGGTATGTGTGTTCATATATATGCAATCAGAAACACACATTCTGTATGTAGAAATAACTAATGAAGAACAGTTTGACTCATATATAATTAGATATGGTGTCATTCTTTAAATTGGCCTTTCCAAGCCTATGTCAGCAGTAGCCCTACACTGCAAAGTTGTTTGTTTGGCCTGCTGTAGTGCACATGAGTCATTTGATTTGTCATACCTTGAGTTAAATTAGGTGTGTTCAAGCGGTAAAAAACACAAAACTATTCTAAGCTCCAACAATGCAATGAGGAAACACTAGTCATATGTGTTTGGTATGTCTGAAAGCTTAAAGTTTCCTCTTCTAATCAACACTGGTCATTTTAGCAATGGTAAAACACCACTGAGCAATTTTTAAGGGTTTCATAGCATGTAGGCACTTTGAATCAGACAAAATAATCTCTCACATTAAGACTACACAGAGTCTTCATATCTTGTGCCACATACCTGCATTCTGTAGGCTCCCAGTCTCTGTGCTTCAGAAGATGATAAATATCTCTCAATGCAGATGCTTTCATCTACACAGTGGTCAGCTCTGGTGTTTGTGTTATTGATGTCAGAGGAGACTCAGTACAATTTAGGATTTAAATCCCTTATTGATCTCACAGTGGGGAAATTTAGTCTTCGCATTTAACCCATCCGTGAAGTGAAACACCACAAACACACTCACTAGGGGCCAGTGAGCACACTTACCCGGAGCGGTGGGCAGCCCCATCCACAGCACCCGGGGAGCAATGTCATAAATTTGTTCATCACCAAAGTACATTGAACCTGAAGTCACAGTTCTTATACACGAGTTAGGCAGATATAGGAAGTCAAAAATAAAAATATAAATATTATAATTATAGTAATATAAATATAAACGCCCCAGCTCCATATTATATCATGTTTTCTTACACTGTGATGAACATACGAAGTTCGAAACTAAACGCGATGCTTATACTGATCCATATACTGACGGTAAACTGATCAAGAAACGTTTTGATGACGTACCTGCGCTCGTTGGCGTCGCATGCTGTTCGTTCTTTTGGCCACCAGGTGGCACTCACGTGCACCCATTTTAAAGACCTCGAGCAAAAAACGCTTTTCCAGTAAAGTTTTTCAGTATAGCTTTTCCAGTACAGTGTTTTTATTTAAACACATTATTGCTCTACAAAGCTCAGTTTCGTGGTGAGCAGAAACATGTGAGGCGAGTGTAAATACTCAAAATCACTCTATTAAGTCTGTGTGCTTCAGCACGACCCACATGCTGCAGCATACGCTTCTAAATAAATGAAAAATATAGTTAACAAATGCAGAGAAATGTCGGCACTGTATCCTCTTGATCATCACACTCGAAACAGGTCAGCAGATAGAGTTTGAAAACAGATTTATAAGTTCAGCGTTCTGACTTTTATTTTGAAAAATAGTCGGGCTCTTCTCGCAACGGCGGCCGCGCACACGGATAAAGTTTTCTTCAAAAAGCAGTTTCTTTTATCAATTATTTCGACCGTTTCGTGTTTTTTATCGTTTCCCTTTTAAAAGAAGGTTGTCTTAATACTTTACTAAAATACGTGTGTCAGTTTTATATTCTTAGCTGGGATTACAGACATTTTGAGGGCGGCTTTTATTTTGACATACGCTGATTCTGCGCTGAGGCTGACTGTCGCCAGAATCGCTATGCTAGCTTGTGAGCCCATGTCTGTTGTAGGGTAGAGTTTATGTAGCTTTATTTCTCTTTTTAATACCATGTCGGAGTCCAGCCCGGAGCTGAATGATTATCTGGAGGGGAAGATTTCCTTCGAGGAGTTTGAGAGACGCAGAGAGGAGAGGAGAGCGAGGCGGAAGGTAAAACTCTGTGGTAGCTAGAGCAGATACAGGCTGGATGTGAGGGACAGTTTCTGACAGTACTGTATGATGAATCACTCATTTATCGAAATCACGATATTCGTCTTTTATAAAGTCTGTGATGTAAAATAAGGGGCTCTGAAGCTTTATGGTGTGCTGTGAGCAGCTGCTCTGAGTCTGAACGAGCTTAAATAAATGTCAGTGTGTGTACAGGATGTACAGGACTTCATGAATGGACATGTGTTTACATCTTAGTTCACATGATCCACATGGACGTCTGATCTGAAAACATACAGTACAGTAACTTCAGGAGGCAGCAGGCATGCACTGATACCTGATCCAGAAATACAGGCTGATACAGAGTACTGATATAGCTGAATCTATCTAACCTAAATGTCCTAATATATATATGTGTTAAATATACATGTGTGTGTGTGTGTGTATATGTATATGTATATATATATATATATATATATATATATATATATATATATATATATATATATATATAAAATCACCATTTATATAAGTATATATGGTGTAAAAGGTGTTCTGTCTCACAAGTTCACAAGTCAGTTAAGATATATATATATATATATATATATATATATATATATATATATATATATATATATATGTGTATAAAAAAAATCTACTTTTGTTTAATTGCTATACATAAGTAGCAATAAGGAATGTAGTAGTAATAAGGGTCATGTTTGAAAACTTTTGTAGACATACAAGCTTGTCCAAAAGCCGAAGTGTGTGTGTCTCTGTGGATGTGTCTATATATGTATATATAATATAATATATAATATAATACAATATAATATAATATAATAATTGGCATAAACAACAACCAATGTTGTGCTGAAAAGTTTTTTTTCCCTCTGAAACAGAAAACACCGTTTTATTATTTTTAAATATTTTTCCATTACATAAATAAAAAAACAGTTCTGCATGGCAAACCATTTTTTTCACTGACTGATGTTTCTGGTCCAGGAGGAAGCGGGTGACGGCTCTGATGAGAATGACACTGTCGATCAGGATGATGCAATTCCTAGTACTTCGAAGCAGGTTCCCAGAGCGGCTTGGAAACATCAGACAGGTCGGTGCAGTGCCACTTTCCGAAATTCCCAGAGGTTCTAAGCAACATTCTACATTTTAACACCTGCGCTCATCTCAATTCACCAATGCAATTGTGAACACCCCGTGTGTTTCCTAATAAGTTCATTGTTTAGTTTTCTGCCAATTGTATAAGCACAATTTTACATGTATATGTTGATTTAACATGTCTGTCCCCCAACTCCCCACATGTTAAATTCAGCAAATAAACAGCAATTTTAACAAAATCTATAAAGGTGTTATAAATCCAGGGGCACCAGTACATTTACATATGACTGTATGTAATTCTTGCAAATTTTAATTAGGAAAAAAAAAAATACACTGAGAGGCAGTATCTTTAAACAACTGAATTATCTGTGTAGAAAAATAATTAATTAAACAGAACAGTTTTCTGCCTTTACTATGGAGGTTATGATAAATAACAATAACAGCAGCACCACCATCACACCATCACATAGCGATTTGGAGGGCTACTTGTTTGCAAGAGCGTCTAATTTCAAAGCGTTCACTGGTTCTGGCAGAGTACAGCTGAGACTGTGTTGTCCAGGTAAAAAGAGGAGTCTCAGTTTGGAAACTCGTATTTCTGTCCCCTTTGTTTAATAGCCAAAACGGAGGAGGGAGTCAGCCCGTCTGTCCAGAAGGCCTTCGCCTCCATGCTTGGGGAGGAGCTTGAGGAGATGGGGGACGAAGACATGGATGAGGATGATGATGATGGGGAGTGGAGAGAAATTGGCGAGGACGATGTCGATGAAGATGAAGGTGGGGGCGGCAATGAAGTCACACCGGGGGACGTCTTCGCCCTGGAGATGGAACTGAACCGGGAAAATAAGAAGATGATGAAGGTGGAATCTACAGTCTGTCAGAGTCTCAGATTAATGATTAGAAAGTCATAACCATGAGTATGTAGTCTATCCCGCATATAACAAACTAAATTCCTCCCTTTGACTAATTCTTAGTTAACGTTACACCCCTGAGGGATATTTAGCACAACAGGTATATCCCCACATACCCCCGATTTCTGTTATGGTTCTAAAGTCCATAACCAACAAAAAAAACAAGTTTGAGAAACTGATACGAGGGTCACAGTATTTTCTCAAATTTGAGAAGGCTGTAGGATTCTATATTAAGTGAAAGTCCAACAGGTTAAGTATTTGGTCATTACACATTACTTATACCTTACATTTTTCAAGGGACAAACGTTTGGTGTGCTTTCGGCAGTCAAGCAAAAACCATTTCTCTAAAAGCACTTTCTCTACAAGTATTTGTTTACATATTTTGATATTGAAATAATTCTGCAATTAAAATTGAATAAAATTGAATTTAGTTAAACTTCTAATGTATAATGTCTAAAGTTCTAATGTACAGTGTAATATATATTATTTTGTTAAACTACTTACATATATGAAAAATTGGAAAAAATGGCCACCAAGGGTAAAATGGCACACAACATTATTATTGTTTATTCAAAAAAACAACAACATTTTTTTAAAGAAGTAATAAAATGGGATGAAATTTAAAATTTTTTTATATTATTTAAAATGGGACAAAATTTTCTTGGGTGGTCATCCACAAACCCAAGTACCTGTTTTTAAAAGTGAAGAGAATCAGTCGTACTATTATTGTACCCTACAGGCTAAATGTATCTGGGGCAGTTTGGCTGAAATTTGTCTGACAGCATTAGACTCATATTTTGATGTCACTTGATTGCATAATAAGATAAGATAATCCTTTATTGATCCCACAGTGGGGAAATTTACAATGCCACAGCAGCACAGAGGAAAGAACAGAAGTGTCAGAAATAAAAATTGATTCCTGAGTTTTATTGCACATAGTCGAAATGGACTATTGTAAAAGTAGACTACTGTAGAAATAGACTACGGAGGACAGCAGATGTAGGGCCATTGTTCTCTTGCACAGTGGAGTGCAGGAGGACATATGAGTGGTCGCTGCCTGCAGATGTCTGAAGCCCTGGACTTTTCTCTGTTTTTTTAGGAAAGACGTCCCCGCAGTAAACTACCTCGGGCTCTCCGAGGGTTAATGGGGGAGGCCAACATCCGCTATGCCCGTGGAGACAAAGATGACGCTATCCTGATGTGCATGGAGATCATTCGTCAGGGTCTGTTGGATCGGTTTGGTCTTGTGTGCAGTTCTGATTGATAAGGTTTCAGCCAGTTTCAACCAGGAGGATCTATGTTACAGGGTTGTTGGCTTCAAGCTAAATTTCTTCAGAGCTTGGTTTATGAAGAACCCATTAAACAATTTCTTATTTATTCTATTTACTTTTGTATATAAGGTTTGTAAATCAGGACCTGTGCTGAAATGTTGGATAAGACTCCATGAGCTCTGAATGTTCTACTGTTCTTATCTGGATGGGAACTGGAATCATGCTTTCTGGTGTACCCCAGCTCCCCTGGCCTACGAGCCCTTCTCCACACTGGCGATGATCTACGAGGATCAGGGCGACATGGAGAAGGCACTGCAGTTCGGACTGATTGCGGCACACCTGAACCCCAGTGACTGCGAGGAGTGGGTCAAACTGGCGGACATGTCTCTGGAGCAGGACAACATCAAGCAGGCCATCATCTGCTACACCAAAGGTCAGTGCACGGCCGAGAGTAGGAATCCCAAGTGTCCTTTAGTGGCTTTCAGTGAATCTACACATCACTTCTGAGTATTTATATGCAGTGATGGTCAGATAGTGGTGGTGGAACACACACAGCCTGCACATATCTCCCTGCCATGAAGAAATTTATATAAATAAATGTTTTAGGTAAAATCTAATCTCTTAAAACGGTTAAGGCATGAGGCAGCATATTGTAAATTGGTTTCTTTCTGTGAAAGAGTCTATGAATCCTTATTTAATGCTTCAGCCATCTGGTTCATATCACCACTAGTGTTAACAATAGTAACGTTTCTCCAGCACAGAGCATTTCACATCAGTCTAGTCTAAACCATTGATTATACAGGGGGTGTGAAAAACCAGCAAAATCCCTCTTTAAACATTAAAACATTCTGAAATGAAATGTTTTGTAAGGTTCTGAATGTCAGAATCTCTTTATTTCACCAAGTATGTTACACATACAAGGAATTTGTCTTGGTGAGAGCAACACGTATGACAAAAAAAAACAAAAACAAGTAACAAAAACACAGATTATTTACAGTATTAAACTAAAGGACAATTACACTAAACAATAAATAGGGTAGGGGATAAATTAAAAAAGTAAAAGTACTAAAGGGTAATAAAGAGCTGAAGAAGCTGAGAGATGTGAAACAGATTTAGTTGAAAAATATTATATATAGAAAGTTACAGATGAATATTTACATAAAGAGAACATCTGTACAGGTGTGCAAATAGTCATAGTGCAAATAGGCAGAGTGCAAATAGTCATAGTGCAAATAGTCATAGTGCAAATAGGCAGAGTGCAAATAGCTATTCGGTCCGGTTTGGTACAGTTTGGAACAGGGAGAAAATTGTAAAACCTCTCAGAAGTCGGAAAATAAATTGACTTTAGACTGCTAATAGATGAAGATTTATTTTCAGACTTCTGAGAGGTTTTACAGTTTTCCCCATGTTCCAAATATAGATATTGGTGGCTGGCGTTGGTTTCATGTTTACGTTAACACTGACACAACCGGACTGATGTAGTTAACACGTAATGGTAAATGTGTATAGTGGAGCTTTAGGCAACCACCCTACACTATACCAGTAAGAGTCCTTGGGCCAGACTCCTAACACCACCTTCGCCTACCTGTGTCAATGTAAACCGTGACTGGCTCTGGAGAAGAGCGTCTGCCAAATTCCATAAATGTAAAAGCCTACGTTTCCAGAAGTCACGTATACAGACAAGGCTAATATCTCAAATGACATCTGTGGTAAGAGAAGAAGCAGACGGTGAATCCCGATGCTGCTCTGTCTCAAGGCTGTGTTTTGTGTTGGGCAGCGATCAAGTACGACCAGAGCAATGTGCGCTACCTGTGGGAGCGCTCCAGCCTCTACGAGCAGGTGGGAGAGCACAAGCAGGCCATGGACGGTTACCGCCGCATCCTCAGCCTCCTGCCCCCTACAGACGGAGAGCACTTCATGCAGCTGTCCCGTGACATGGCCAAGTACGACAACATCTTCGGAGGGGGTTACCTCTGGCCACCTGGCCGCGAGTTGAGCAGTGCTGCTGTAGCCTAGCTATTAGTGCGCTAACCTTTAGGCACAACTAGCCTTGCTTCCTAGGTAACATTAACTCAGCTTAGCGCTTCTAATGTTAGCTCAACTAAGTAGCCAACACGGTCTTCTAAACGTTCTCATGTAAGGTGTGTCTTATATAATTGAAGCTCGCAACAGTCAGTGATATGTGTATATTTCTTTACATGGTTTACATACACAGCCGTCATATGACAGACATACTTTAAGAAATTCTATAGGATCACTGGCAGAAATGAGGTTTATTATACAGGGGTTTTCATATTTATGGCTGGAATGAAGGCCTAGCTTTGTGTGGTCTGCATGCAGCTAATGTTCCAGGTTTATGTTGACGCCTCAAGTGATGGCCATTTCTAACACCTGACACTGAAACCTGGTTCAATAACTACACAGTCATTGACGTATCTAGGACTTACAGAGGGCCTAGTGTCTACAGTAATCAGAGAAATGAAAATCCTTTTCTTCTCAGAGAAGATTGTTATGGTGTTCGTGGAGGCGAGTTCCTGTAGCCCTAGCAGTGAAGGGGAGAAATTACAGTGACCCAGAAGTTCCCTAACTGATTTTTTGGGTGATGTTAAAATCTGTCTGTGATTTATAAGATTTGTGTTGTGTGTGTCTGTGTGTGTCTGTGTGTGTGTTGTCTGTGTGTGTCTGTGTGTTGTGTCTGTGTGTGTCTGTCTGTGTGTCTGTCTGTGTGTCTGTCTGTGTGTGTGTGTGTGTGTGTGTGTCTGTGTGTGTTGTGTGTGTGTGTGTGTGTGTGTGTTGTGTGTGTTGTGTCTGTGTGTGTGTGTGTGTGTGTGTGTGTGTGTGTGTGTGTGTGTGTGTCTGTGTGTTGTGTCTGTGTGTTGTGTCTGTGTGTGTGTGTCTGTGTGTGTGTGTCTGTGTGTGTGTGTCTGTGTGTGTGTGTGTGTGTGTGTGTGTGTGTGTGTGTGTGTGTGTGTGTGTGTGTGTGTGTGTGTCTGTGTGTGTGTGTGTGTGTGTGTGTGTGTGTGTGTGTGTGTGTGTGTGTGTGTGTGTGTGTGTGTGTGTGTGTGTGTGTGTGTGTGTGTCTGTGTGTGTGTGTGTGTGTGTGTCTGTGTGTGTGTGTCTGTGTGTGTGTGTGTGTGTGTGTGTGTGTGTGTGTGTGTGTGTGTGTGTGTGTGTGTGTGTTGTGTCTGTGTGTGTGTGTCTGTGTGTGTGTGTGTGTGTGTGTTGTGTCTGTGTCTGTGTGTGTGTGTGTGTGTGTGTCTGTGTGTGTGTGTGTGTGTGTGTGTGTGTGTGTGTGTGTGTGTGTGTGTGTGTGTCTGTGTGTGTGTGTCTGTGTGTGTGTGTGTGTGTGTGTGTGTGTGTCTGTGTGTCTGTGTGTGTGTGTGTTGGTGAGTTTAGAAGTTATTATGAAAGTAACGAGTTGTCCTCGGCAATCGGAGTGATGGAGGAGGCTCTGGGCCGGCACCCTGAGCTGGTCACCCACGAGTGTGTTAATATGGCAGCCGAGCTCTACATAGCCAACCACCAATACAGCAAAGCTTTGGAGGTAAGAGCGAAGGAACGCTTTTGTGTCCTAGGTGGAGGAGTGTGTAGCTGTATGCACAAGTTTGGGCTCCACTGGTCAAATGACATTTTGTGTAAAGTAAAAAAATATAAATAAATAAATAAAAATATGATTTATTTGCACTGAATTTATATAATGAAGAAAAAAAGTAGGTGTGTAAAAAAAAAAAAAAGTATTAAAATTTGTAAAATAAAATCTTTAAAAAATTTTAGATTTTATTTCTTTTATATGTATGTGTACTTTAAAGTGTATATGTATCTACTTTATCCTTTTTTGTTTTCTAATTATATATATATATTTATTTATTTTTGTATTTTATTATTATTAAATTTTTTTATTATTATTATTATTTGTGTGTAATTCATTTTATTTATTTCTTAATTTTTTTATGATTATATTCTCTCAGGGGTTCTTGGAAATTTAAAGTTTGGATAGGGCTTTTTTTGTTGTAATAATTGTATTAGGGTGTTTATAATTAAAAATTAATAAATAAACTTTGTTTAAAAAAAATAGATTTTATGGCTTATTTTTTGTTTGTTTTTTGAACAGCTGTCCTCTGTATCTGTCTTTGTCTATAGGCCTTGATCAGGTTCTGTAGCATCTTACTGGAGAGAGACAAGCAAGAAACCAAAGAACAGGCTGATCTGGAAACTGAGGAGGATCAGAAGCTTGAGAAGAAAGAAGAGGCAGCAGAAGTGAAGGGTACGAAGAAGGAGCTGCAGCAGCCTTCAGATGTTTGTTAGTTACAGTGTGTCAGTAAAGGTCTTTAATCCGTGTTTCTGACCACTGTTCTGTCTGTAGGAGAGATTTTGGAGATTGTGGTACCGGACGATATTCCAGTAGATATCAGGGTGAAGCTTATGGTCTGCCTGATCCACCAGAATGTCTTCAAACCCCTGGATGTGAGTACCCCACTTATATATACACGCACAGGCATCATCATTTGCAGCAGTGACTGGGATTAAGAGTCAGCACCGATTGGTGATAGTTTTTTTTTTTTGTTATTTTTTTTTAGAATTTATATGTAAATCAGATTTTGCCTCCCAACGCCCCACATGTATCATCTAACCATGAATTATTTTACAAAATACATTTCATATCAAATTTATAAGGCATCGGGCAGCATCTCCATAATGGTTTTGTTAAAAATATGTTTCTTTTTTTTTATTTTTTAAAATTATTATTATTATTATTATTTTCTTTGTGTGCAATTAAGTTTATTTATTTATTTATTTATTTTTATGATTATGTTGAATATGTTTTTTTGCAATAATTGTATTAAGGTATTTATAATTGAAATATTAATAAATAAACTTTGTTTTATGAGTTTGATGAGTTTTGAGTTTTAGGTTTTAATCCTAATGATTGATTTATCTAGCATTTTAGGCACTATAGCCACCTTAGCAGTCCCTGTATGGTTTTACATGGCTACTGTGGGATTTCCTCTCTCTGCAGCCCATGCTGACCTCTCTGATGGAGCAGAGCCCGGAGGAGCTGGGTGACCTGTATCTGGATGTAGCTGAAGCCTTCATGGATGAGGGCGAATACAACTCCGCTCTCCCCCTGCTCTCTGCCCTCGTCTGCTCAGAGAGATACAACCTGGCCGTGGTGTGGCTCCGCCATGCAGGTGCACACTTGTTCACTTGTGCAGATTTTATTGTTGGACAAATAGACTGTATTACTAAACCGGTATTAAAATTTAACAATAAAGCTGTTTTTAGTTTGGAGCACAGTATTGTGGCTTTCCAGAATTATTTTATTTAATTTTATTGAAATTAAATTTTATTTTATTTTAAATTAAATTAAATTAAATTAAATTAAATTAAATTAAATTAAATTAAATTATTTAATTTAATGTTAAATTAAATTAAATTAAATTAAATTAAATTAAATTAAATTAAATTAAATTAAATTAAATTAAATTATTTAATTTAATGTTAAATTAAATTAAATTAAATTAAATTAAATTAAATTAAATTAAATTAAATTAAATTAAATAATTCTGGATTAGTGCTCACATCGCTCACAGTGGTGAAAATCCCTCTCAGAAACATGTTTTATTTTAATTATTTTATTTTATTTTTTTATTTTTTTTATAACAGCTCATGACAGTTTGTGAATATATCTTGGTGAACAAACTTATAGAAATGTACTTTTACATGGACTCACATCCAAAGTTTTTGCCCAAGATTTTAGTTTTGTTGTTTTGCGGTTTAAATATTATTTCCTGTTATTTTTAATTTTATTTTATGACCGAATCAAAAATCCAAAAAGGCAGTTTCTATGAAGACATGAGAGAAATTTTATGAAGAATTTTAAATTCTAACAATTTTAAATCGTATAGCATGGAGACCAAAAACATGAGCACGAATATTCTGGGAGTAGACTAACACTAGCGTATACCTCATTACCCTCGTACCACACACAGCTACACTTAAATCAGGTGACTTGACATTTTGCAGCGCCTGGTCTCAATACGTGATGTTCAGTATGCTGTTTTGATGTGTCCAGAGTGTCTGAAGGCCCTTGGCCATTTAGAGGTGGCTGTGAAGAGCTATAGTAAGGTGGTGGAGATGGCCCCGCTGCACCTGGAAGCACGCCTTGCCCTGTCCACCCTGCAGCAGCAGCTAGGTAGACCCAACTGTGCCCTGCAGGCACTGGAACCCATGTATGACCCCGACACACTGGCCCAGGACTCCTCAGCAGCCCAGCAGGTGTGCGCCCATGTGATGGTGTTTTTAAATTTAAGGTTTTGGTGAGCGGTTTGTGCGAAATCGCTCATAAGTGTTTTGTTCCAGGAGCTGAAGTTATTACTCCACCGCTCCACACTGCTTCGATCGCAAGGCCGCACTGAGGACTACATAGATGCTCTGCTCACCATGCTGTCCATGCTGCTTAAGGTTTGTTGTTAATGTTAAAGGACGTGCTACACTTTCTACAGAACGAGGTGCATCGCTTTTCATCATATACAGATTAATATAATGATTAGTTCTACCTGCACAATGTGGAACGAGTTTCCACACTGAGTGCGTTTACATGCACACCAGTAGTACGAGCTTTGTCCCGGACCAGGGCTACATGTCGTTCCCAGTCCAGCCTTGCCCAATCCTAACACCTCCTATTCCTCTTTGCTCCTGACCTCTAGGTGGCGATGGTGAGAGCTCAGGTGTGTTTGATAGCCAACACCTCCTCAGGCACCAGACACCTGCGCCTCATCAAAGTGTCCCGCAACAAGCTGTCTGAAATCGAGGACCAAGAAGCGGCGTACCTGGACGTGACAGGTGGGGGTTACTTCATGTCCTGACACTGAAAGGTCACCAAGCCTCCACTACGTTACTGCCACATAGGTAGAGGTGTAGGTAGAGATGCACCTGACTGGCCCAAACACAGCCTTGTTGTTATGTTTATGAGGGAGAGGAAGATCAGTGCACCAGCTCTAGTATTTAAATGTGGTTGCTACAGCAACATCAGAGCATGATTATTATAATATATATATATATATAATTTATTATTCTAAATAAAAACTTTTTCTTTTATTCATTTAAGCAAACAATCATATATGGATGTCTGCTTACATATCACAAAACATCATGTGTCAATACTTGATTGATATGGATGGATGGATGGATGGACAGATGGACAGACGGATAGATAGACAGATAGATAGATAGATGGATGGATGGACGGATAGATGGGTGGATGGATGGATGGATGGATGGACGGATGGATGGACAGATAGATGGATGGATGGACAGATAGCTAGACGGATAGATAGATGGATGGACGGATAGACAGATGGACGGATGGACGGATAGACAGATGGACAGACGGATAGATAGATAGATGGATGGATGGATGGATGGACAGACAGACGGATGGACAGACGGATAGATAGATGGGTGGATGGATGGATGGACAGATAGATGGGTGGATGGATGGATGGACAGATAGATAGATAGATAGACTGATGGACGGATGGATGGATGGACAGATAGATAGATAAATAGACAAATAGATAGATGGATGGATGGATGGATGGATAGACAGATGGACAGACGGATAGATAGATAGATAGATGGGTGGATGGATGGACAGATGGATGGATGGACGGATAGATAGGTGGATGGATGGATGGATGGACAGATAGATAGACGGATAGATAGATGGATGGACGGATAGACAGATGGACGGACAGATGGATGGACGGATAGACAGATGGACAGACGGATAGATGGATGGATGGATGGATGGATGGATGGATGGATGGATGGACAGACAGACGGATGGACAGACGGATAGATAGATGGGTGGATGGATGGATGGACAGATAGATGGGTGGATGGATGGATGGACAGATAGATAGATAGACGGATGGACGGATGGATGGATGGATGGAAGGACAGATAGATAGATAAATAGACAAATAGATAGATGGATGGATGGATAGACAGATGGACAGACGGATAGATAGATAGATGGGTGGATGGATGGACAGATGGATGGATGGACGGATAGATAGGTGGATGGATGGATGGACAGATAGATGGATGGATGGACAGATAGATAGACGGATAGATAGATGGATGGACGGATAGACAGATGGACGGACAGATGGATGGACGGATAGACAGATGGACAGACGGATAGATAGATAGATGGATGGATGGATGGATGGACAGACAGACGGATGGACAGACGGATAGATAGATAGATGGATGGATGGATGGATGGACAGATAGATGGGTGGATGGATGGATGGACAGATAGATAGATAGACGGATGGACGGATGGATGGATGGATGGAAGGACAGATAGATAGACAGATAAATAGACAAATAGATAGATGGATGGATGGATGGACAGATGGATGGATGGATGCACGGATAGATGGATAGATGGATGGATGGACAGATGGATGGATGGACAGATAGATAGACATTTTATATATTGTATATATTTACTAAATCGAATATTAAGGATTAATTTTAGAAGACATTTTTGATTTTTTGAAAAGGGTATTTTGACATTTCGTGAAGTAACTTGTCACCGCGATGACAAACCTGTTGTCCCGCTGCCTGTCAAACTCTGTTTCTCTGTCTAAATTTCCCGAACCGCTACACAGCTTCGTTTTCATAACCTCGTAATGTTGAGTATGTGCCTGTGCTGCAGGGAAGACCAGCGTGCTGTCTCGTGAGGACTGGTGGAGGCTGCTGCAGCAGTGTCTGGATGCTCTGTGTGAAGAGAAGCGCTTTGCCGAGGCCGAGCTGCTCGTGGACTCTTCGCTGGAGTTCTACTCCTTCTACGATGACCGGGCCAAGCGCAAGGAGCTGGAGTACCTGGGCCTGTCCGCTGCCTTCCTGGACCACAACTTCCGCAAAGCCTACGACTACATCAGGTCAGTGTGTGGTGCCATCAGAACGAAAATACACCAGCAGGAACGTTTAGCCCGCTTGCTATTTTTAATTTTGCATCTATGGCTTTAAAAACAGCAGGGAGTTACCTATGACCTCATAATATCATACACAGGTCGGTGCTGGCTGGGTCCACAGCTGTAGTGGGCTTGCTGTGTATGTAATGTGACGTGTTGCTCACTATTAGATATCATACAGTAATAATAAAGGACTAGAATAGGGCGTTCCCTAAAGAAATGCTGAGTGATTGCACAGCTTAAGCATTTCCCAGGTGGTTGCTATTGTGCTGCCAAATGATTGCTATGTGTTTGTAATGTGTTACTCATATTTTATAATATTGTTAATGAAAATAATCAAAATAATACATTTGCCTTAGTTGAACAGCACTGGAGAGAGGAGCTACCTAGCATTAGCTTAGCTAGCATGATGGCTCTGCTCACCATAGAACACGGTAGATTTTCGCTAATTAAACCACCGACAAGTTTAGAGATTATTCGAATCCAAAGCACCGATGCCTAGCAGCTGGCGATAAAGGGATGGGAGACGGTTCTGTAAAGTTTGGATCGGATCGTGTACCTTGACGTTAACACTTGACCTGTTGGGTGGGCCGGGATTGATTCGCAGAAGGGTAACTTGAGCACGTGCTGTTTGTGTCTCAGGTTGATGCTGATGTGCAGCGTGGAGCGAGCTCAGCTTTGGAACGTCTTCAACCAGGTGACGCTGCATTCGCAGGACGTGCGCCACCACCGCTTCTGCCTGCGCCTCATGCTGAAAAACCCCGAGAACCATGCGCTCTGCCTCCTCAACGGACACACCTCGCTGGTGTCGGGAACCTTCAAGCACGCGCTGGGTACGTCCCGCAGCTCCGCCGAAACCGACGGGCCGGTTACAGGGTCACAACTGTGACTGCTATGTGAATGGGTGGGCAGCTTTGGGCCATTGAGTCCTATATGGATGTGCACAAAAGTATTGGCACCCATTGTGATCCAGTCACATATTTTGTTGATTTTGACCTCACTGGAATCTCTGCGAATAATGGGCTACTGTACATTCTGTAAACTGGCATTTGCAAAAGTTTAGGCACCCAAAGTTAGTACAGCTTATGGTCTGTTTCGTGAAATATGTAAATATAATATTAGATATAATGTTTCTAAATCTACTTTATTCTAATATATTCTTATATATTCCAGTATATTCTAATATTTTATACATTCTATATTATAATATATATACAGTTTTGTTCCTTTTTAATAGCATTGTTCCTTATGTCTGTTTTCTGAGCAGGTCAGTATATGCAGGCGTTTAGGAATCAGCCCTGTAACCCTCTGCACAGCTTGTGTGTGGGCCTCACCTTCTTTCACATGGCCTCCCAGAAGTTCGTGATAAAAAGGCACCCCTTGGTTCTGCAGGTATGTGCTGAAACCGATATGTTGCTAAGGGACATGTACAGTGTGTTTGGTACTACTCTACCTAACCCTGGAACACCGTTAACGCTGGAACGCCATGGTGCAGACTGTAGCCCATCTGTGGCTGCAAAGTCATCAGCCTTCACTCGGTCCAACAAAGAAAAGAGACCACCATAGGACCTCCACTGGCTAGATATCATGTGGGTGGGGGTGGTGCAGGTTCTGTTGTTGGGGTTTTGAGACACACTTGGTTGTCACTGTTGGGTTGACAGTAAAAATCCCTAGCCAGGAACTGCCCTGTGATCAGAAACTGATGACTGATGTAGGTCTAAAGGTGACCTGTCCTCACAAGTCATCAACAGCTGTTCTGTAGTCTGTACCTGAACACCAGCCAGTGGTTTCCAGTAAAGTGTTTCCCCCTCCTCCCTCTAGGGCTTCTCCTTCTTGTGGCGCTATGTGGAGCTCAGAGGTCACTGTCAGGAAAGCTTGTATAGATGGATGGATGGACAGATAGATAGATGGATGGACGGATGGATGGATGGATGGATAGATAGATGCACGGATGGATGGACAGATGGATGGACGGATGGATGGACGGATGGATGGACGGATGGACGGATGGATGGATGGATGGATGGATGGATGGATGGACAGATAGATAGATAGATGGATGGATGAACAGATAGATGGATGGATGGATGAATGGACAGATGGATGGATGGACAGACGGATGGATGGACGGATGGATGGACAGATGGACGGATGGATGGAGGGATAGATGGAGGGATGGACAGATGGACGGATGGATGGACGGATGGATGGATGGATGGATGGATGGATGGATGAATGGATGGATGGATGGACGGATGGACGGATGGATGGATGGATGGATGGACAGATGGATGGATGGATGGATGAATGGATGGATGGACGGATAGATAGATAGATGGATGGATGAATGGATGGATGGAGGGATGGATGGACGGATGGACAGATGGACGGATAGATAGATGGACGGATGGATGGATAGATAGATAGATAGATAGATAGATAGATAGATAGATAGAACACCAGCCAGTGGTTTCCAGTAAAGTGTTTCCCCCTCCTCCCTCTAGGGCTTCTCCTTCTTGTGGCGCTATGTGGAGCTCAGAGGTCACTGTCAGGAAAGCTTGTATAACTTGGGCCGGGCTCTTCACCAGCTGGGCCTGACCCACTTGGCTATTCACTACTACCAGAAAGCCCTCAGCTTCCCTCCTCTCAAGCTGGAGGTGAGTAGGACCGTGTGCTGTATATGGGTTGTAAAGGTTGTATGTGGAAACTGACGGTTTACCGGTCATGTAGCAAGAGTTCCAGGTATAGAAAACATGGAACAATCAACAGAAGTGCTGAATAAAGAATGACCTTCTCTCTGGTTCTGTTTGAAGGGCATTGATGACGATCAAGTGGATCTGCGCAGAGAGATCGCCTATAACCTCTCACTTATATACCAGGCCAGCGGCAACAAGGAGATGGCCCGCTACTATATCTACACATACTGTACTATCTGAGTGTCTGTGCCCTTCATAAAGGGGGTCTACAGTGGTACCACAGAAATGTACATGGGTTCCTGTACAGCAGTAATAAAGGATTAAAATCTAATATTCCAACAGTATTATAGGAATATTTTAAAAATATTCCAGATTGTATTGAAGAATCACGCGGCCCTATAGAACACGTGTTGATCATGTGGTGTTACTGTAGATGTTCCACAGTGTGTGTGTTTAAGGGTATGCGTGTTAATATCATGTATTTATGTACAGTAACACAATATATGTAAATTAGTTGGTTTTTTTTTTACTGTTTTTTTGCAATAAATCAATATTTAAATTTCTTATTCATCTCCAGGTGTCATGGTTAATAACATGCAATGAAAATTTGATTTGAGTTTTTTTTTCCCCTAGCAGAACAACTTAATGTCGTTTGCTAATGTGGTTAAACATGAATTTACAACAGTATATTTTAGTCACTGGGATGTAGGCAGTTCATTCAGTGAAATGGTTAACTGTAGAGAACATGGGTGATTTCTTCACAGTGATGGGAACAAGGGATTATCAATATTTTATTTACAGATGATGTTGATGATGGTTAAAAGAAAGTGGCAGCATAGTCATTACCATTTCATATAGTAACTTTCTTCAGTGAGGGTCCTAGTTCCTATTTCCACCACTCTGAATGATTCTGATACACTAAGTTTCACATCAGGCCTCTCGGAATAAGCAAAAAATCAATGGAACTCCATGAAAGCTAATTCCTGCTACTAAAAATGCAGCATTTAATTAACTTTGTTTCATTAACAGGTGAAATGCTGTACTGTTATTTTGAGGTAGTATTTTGTTATTTTAAGAAACTGTCTAAACATATTAAAAAACTACATTACATTTCATTTCAAAAGCATAAAGCGTCTAACAGTAATTAGATAACTCCTCTAAATAATGGCCTAGTATCTCAGAATGGCTTAATTAATGAGCTGGCATTAATTAGCTACAATAATGAGAGTATCTATGATAGTAATCAGTGATTTAGCTCTCAGAATGACTATTAGCCTCTCAAAATAAGAACTTATGACGAAACATTGACTTAGCATCGTAATGAATTTGCGTTTCTAGGTAATGACTTAGCATCTCTAAATGACCTAGCATCTCCAAGCAATAAGACAGCACCTGTAAATAATCACAAAATGTTAATAAAAAAAATATTTTCAAATAATGCCTTCAAATTCACTTAATAATGAAACAAGAGGTATATTATTATTACCACAACCAACCCCACCCACCTACCCACCCAGTACGAACTGTGATGTATTGTTGTGTAGCAGGGTCTAATGTATAGGCTCAGCGGTGGAGTTGCTGTATCAGGTTGACCACACGGGGTCGCCAGAGTACAGCTAATGAGTCGCTGTCGTCCATAAATAAGATAATCACCACCCTGCATAAACATTAACCAAACCACACATAAACAAATTGTTAATTTAAATATAAATAAATATCTGTAAATATATTTTAATATTTTAATATCCACGTGGATATTATCATTTCTCCCGAAGTCTCCTCGGTTATCCCATCGGAAGCCCGGCCTGTTTAAGGTGGAGCGGGTTAAATCATGACTGTACGTGTGAACTGAACACCTCCTGAGGAGTCCGAGTGTGACTGCTGCCCGTTTTAAGGTGGAACGGAGGAAGCTGGGCGAATAGGAAGCCTCGCCGCCTCTCCCCTGGCTCATCCCCCCTTCTCCAGTCCACACCTCCCCTCTCAGTGAGCTCATCCCTCAGGAGCCGAGAGGGTCTCCAGCTAACGGTAGAGCCTTCCCTTCCGTCCGTCTGTCCATCCATCCATCCGTCTGTTCGTCGCCCTCACGAACACCTCCATGTTTATGGGGGTTTGTTTGTTCGCGCCTCCGTCACCGGACCGAACCTGACAGATGAGGAGAGAGAGAGAAAGAGAGAGCTGCAGCTGAAGAGAACAGGACATGGTGAGCTCGGCTCCGTCCAGCCTGGTGGCTCCGGGGCTCGCCGCCGCTAAGCATCGCCGATCGGCGTAGCCCAGCTGCCCGCTGCGCGCTCCTCACGCAAGCCGCCTCAGCAGCCCTGCAGCCCGGCTTCGTTCTCCGGGAGCCCCGCGGTGGGGCAGGAAAGGGCCTCGGCCCACAGGTGCGGAATAAAGGGACAGCCAGCGTAAACACGACCCCCGTCGACATACTGGAGCCCGAGCCGTGAGGTTTTTGTAGGAGCGGACGGTAAGCGGTGCTCGTTCGTGGCCGTTTTCTGAATCTCCGTGTCGTGTGTGTTGTTTACTCTGTGTGTACAGGAGCGGGCGGTTAACGGTTAACGGCTCGGTGGCGGTTAAAGAGTGGAGAAAATAATCCCCCCAACAAAGGTGTTCAGCTCGGGGTGGTCGTTTCTGACGATGTAAACCTACATAACCCTGGGTCACGACAGGGTGGTCTTGGTTTGGTGGTGGGCTACAGGTTCTTCTTGGCTTGTTTGTCTATAAAGGTTCAAGTTCACACGCACCTTAGGTCCCCTTAGGTCCCAGAGTCCTTTGCTGGTGCACGTTTTGGTGTCTTCCTCGCTTTACCACACCTGAGTCAGCCTCGTATGGTGACAATAGGCTACAGTGGGAAAGGCTGGGATATCAGGATTGGGAAACACTGGTTTATGGAGCTTCACATTCCTGGTGGTATTCCACAAAGCGGGATTTCTGTTGGTCAGATAACTTAAAATGAGGTCTGTCCAGTAGGAAAGTCCCAAGTCCCAAAGTTCAGGCTTGACTCTGATTTGTCTGATGATGTCATTTGCCGAAAACCTGGTTCATAACAACGGTCTTGGTTTGGTGTTGGGCTACATGTTCTTCTTCGCTCGTTTGTCTATAAAGCGTTCAAGTTCACACACACCTTATCCCCCCTTAGGTCCTAGAGTCCTCTGGTACACGGTTTGGTGTCTTCCTCGCTTTACCACACCTGAGTCAACTCATTGGCTCAATAAACAAGCCCCTTGTGTGGTGACAATAGGCGAACGTAGGCTACAGTGGGAAAGGCTGGGCTATCAGGATTGGAAAACACTGGTTTACGGAGCTTCCTATTCCACAAAGCAGGATGTCTCGGTTGGTCAGATATCTTAGGAAGAGGACTGTCCTGTAGGAATGTCCCATAGTTGGTACCTATTGGACAGGCTTGTCTCTGACTGTCTCGTACCCTGTGCCAGGGTCTATGTCTCAGCCATGGTTCTCTTTTATCACACGTTGTTGTTTTCTTTGCTGGGTGTCTCTACCACACCTCAGTCAGTTGATAAACAAGCCCCTCATGCGGTGAAAGTGGGCTACAATGGGAAAGCCTGGGCTAGCAGGATTGGTAAACAGTGTTTTATGGAGCTACCTGGGGGCTTTCCACATAGCAGATTTCCAAGTTAGCCAGATAACGTAAGCCCAGAGATGAGGACTGCCTGGTAGGAACGTCCCACAGTTATCTCCCGATTGACTCTGACTTATCTGACATTGCAAATCAATAGGTTACAACAACAGCCTGGAGAAGTGCTCTTGATTTGATGGTGAGCGGCAGGTTCTTCTCTGCTTGTTTGTCTATGTTAAGTTTAAAACCACACACCATGGGCCTAACTATGTTTTACAACACTGGCCCTACAGTATTCTGCTGCTCGTTTCCATGCTCTACCACACCTGAGTCATCCTCTAAGTTCAATAAACAAGCCCTTTGTGTGGTTAGAATGGGTGGCAGTGGGCTACAGTGGGAAAGGCCAGGCTAACAGGATGGGACAACATTGGTTTATGGAGTGTCTTATAACCTGGAGGATATTCCACATAGCAGGATTTCTCATTTAGCCTGAAGATGAGGACTGTCCAGTTGGCTCTGACTTATCTGGCGATGCAAATCAACAAGGACCTGGGCTGCGACCACAGTTTGGAGAGGAGGTTTTGGTTTGGTGTTGGGCTACAGGTTCTACTTGGCTTGGATGTCTTTATAGGGTTCACCTTCACTCACACCTCACGCCAGGGTTTGTATCACAACCCTGGTCCTCATCTACCACACACATTTAGGAAAGCCTGTGCTAGCAGGATTGGAAAATACTGGTTTACCGTTTCTAAAATTTTTGGAATATTGTGGGGGACTCCACAAAGCAGGATTTCTCATTTAGTCCAATAACTTAAGCCCACTGATGGCGACTAACCAGCAGGGCGATCCATCGGATCTATTGTACATCATTTACTTTGGGTTTAAGTTATCTTAAGCCCTACACGGACTAGCACCCACCTATCTGTCAGCCCTCCTACATCCTTACGTCCCATCACGTAAGCTAAGGTCTTCTGACTCTGGTCTCCTAGCTGTACCTAGGTCCAGGCTTTCCTCTATGGGTGGCAGGTCATTTAGTGTTGCTGCCCCCACACTCTGGAACTCCCTTCCTTCATCTATACGTACTTCACCCTCTCTTTCCGTCTTCAAAACTCACTTAAAACTTATCTTTTCTCTCAACATTTTCGTTCTTCATGTTTTTTTTTATTTTTATTGTGTTTGTAAAGCGTCCTTGGGTTTGTGAAAGGCACTATAGAAGTGTAACCCATTATTATTATTTATTATCTAAGTTATTCCTGTTTTATGGAAACCCTCCAAAGCAGTGTAACCATAAAGATATGTAACCATCAAAAAGCCAATTTCTGTTTACTGAGGATTTCAGATCTGTCTGTTTCTCCATTATACACTTATTTAGATATGAGCACAGTCATTGAGTGGTGTAGTGCGTTAACTCTGTTGGTACCTGCCGCCTCTGATTGTCTTTACAAATAACTATTGGACCAGAGGCTGTAATTGTCTCCATTTGGTGGTAAATATAGCCATTCAATTTGCTCTCCAAAATGACCAACAAGCCCACTCCTCCTCCCACTGTGTACATGTGAGCCTGATCATGATGACATAGGGGTAAAGCTGATGGTTTAGGCCAAAGCCTGTCGTAGAACAGTGTCTTAGACCTCAGGCAATATCACGTAATGTATTTTTCGTCTGTGAGGGGAATTTTAGAGGCCTTATGCTCTTCAGATTCTAATCTTCATTATACTCTTCAGCCTGAACAGTAGTAAGCTTCTCTAGAATGAAGCCCCAGGCATCGAATGAACGACCCGCGATAATAATGGCTTACGTGTTAATGATTTAATTAGGTCCAGTTCCGTTTTATTGGCGCCCCATACACAGAGACGCTTCTACTTTAAGATGCAAGTGCAAAATTCCTTTTCCTGACCCGAGTGGTATTAATATCTAGGCTACATGTGAGGGATAAAATGCCACTGCGGTGACGGGTGTCCTACGCTCCTCACGTCTTGGTACTGAGCCTTTGTCATACGGTCTCAAACTTAATTTTAGGGTGGCCTGGTTTTCTTTCGGCCCAATATCCGTTTTCCTAATAGATTCACGTAAATGTCTGAGTACAGTGTTTGTTCTGGAGCAGTGCCCAATCGCAGGCCGCTCCGCATGGGGCAGATGTGCCTGCTCACAGCTCGCGTTTCAGAACAACCAGTCGTGATTTCTGAACCACCTGAAGAGGGAGGCTGGTACGTGTTGCCTTCTTTCTGAGTGCTGAATGGACAAACAGGTGGAAAGAACAGCATGAGGAAGCTCTTTATTCTTCTTTATTCATAAAAAATAGAATATAAACAGGTGGATTGTGGTTGGTAAAATTGGAATTTTAATAAAACACTAGAATTTGGAGATGAACTGCTTAGGAAGGTGTACAGGGGTTGGACAATGAAACTGAAACACCTGGTTTTAGACCACAGTCATTTATTAGTATGGTGTAGGGCCTCCTTTTGCGGCCAATACAGCGTCAGTTGGTCTTGGGAATGACATATACTGCGTCCTGCACAGTGGTCAGAGGGAGTTTAAGCCATTCATCTTGCAGGATAGTGGCCACTACGTGATGCTGGTGGAGGTTCGTCCTTCTTGGTGGTATGCTGACATTACCCTGGATACCGTGGCTCTTGATACATCACAAAGACTTGCTGTCTTGGTCACAGATGCGCCAGCAAGACATGCACCATCAGTTTGTCCTCTTTTGAACTCTGGTATGTCCCATAATGCTGTGTGCATTGCAGTATTTTGAGCAGAACTGTGCTCTTACCTGCTAACTGAACCTTCACACTCTGCTCTTACTGGTGCAATGTGCAATTAATGAAGACTGGCCACCAGGCTGGTCCAATTTAGCCATGAGACCTCCCACACTAAAATGACAGGTGTTTCAGTTTCATTGTCCAGCCCCTGTATATGCATATATATATATATATATATATATATATATATATATATATATATATATATATATATATATATATATATATATATATATATATATGTGTGTGTGTATGTGTGTAGTAGACATCTTCATTTTGACTGCTAAAGGATATAGTAATATTATATATATAGAGGATATAGAGTTTTTCGTTTACCTCAGGATGCAATAACAGCGAGCTTCTATTACAGGTATGACGCTCACTACATGTTGAAATTTGTATGAACACCAAGTGTGGTTTGCCCGACTGCCAGGCAGCTTGCTAGGACAACACAATTGATAACGTTTTATATATATTTATATATATATATATATATATATATATATATATATATATATATATATAAAAAAAACAGTGTAGTGTTAGAGGTTGAAAGGTTCAGTTTGAGGAGCTTCATTAATTAAAACCTACGTTATCAATTGTGTCGTCCTAGCAAGCTGCCTGGCAGTCTGGCAAACCACACTCGCTGTTCATACAAATGTCAACATGTAGTGAGCGTCATACCTGTAATAGAAGCTCGCTGTTATTGCATCCTGAGGTAAACGAAAAACTCCAAACCCGATACACTTTGTCCTGTGTATGTTGGATCCACTGAATTACTATATCCTCTAGCAAAAAATGAAGATGTCTACTACACACATACATACATATATATATTATATATATATATATATATATATATATATATATATATATATATATATACATATATATATTATATATATATATACACACTACATACACAATACAAGCAAGCTAACACACCGAACAAATGATGTTCATCATCACTAGACTTCAATCCTGTTTTATATTCACACCAGCTGCTCAAACTCAGGCCACTATTGCTTACTACTACTAACTACTAACATCTTATCTACCTCACAGTCTTTACAGTGTTAGCTTCATTGTAGTAATGGTTGTATTTCAGCTCTTTAATGAGCTTGTAAGTCATAAAAACCTGGGAATGCTCAGTGTAAATATGCCTGTATGGCCAAACGTGTTGGCTTTGGGAACATCTTAGACCTGGTGCTCAGTGGTCTATGCAGTTGTACTGGACTTCTTGTCCCAGATGTCTCAGTCAAAAATTAGCCAGAAAAACCCACGTACTTGACATTACATTGTGTCACTACTGTTAATGCTGGGTGATTGTTTCAGTGCCGGGTAAACTGTATTTACCGCAGAGTCCTGAGGTGGTAAAAAAAACACTGTGGCTAATTAAGTGTTGAGTATTCCAAATGTGGCCAGTCAGAGAGGCCAGGAACGTTTGGTTTATGGTTTTTACATCTTTTTTTTTTGGCCTGTAGCTATGAGGCCATTATATCTACCAATAATAGAACTACCTACACCCACCTACAATCTCCTCGTAGCTCCAGCTCAAATGTCATGAGCCCCACCCAAAAAATTCTTGACTAATTATGTTGGTGCCAAATCCAAGTCGACCTTGTTAGCCTTCAGTCCGGATATAGTTCATACAACTAAATATATGTGTACTTTTCTGTAACTTAATAATATAATTGTTCTTAATCATGTCACTAAATTGATTTCTTGCTGCCTTTCAAGATGGTAGAGTGGATGAGGCTAATCCTGACCTCTTAGGCAGAGTTCTTTCCTTGAAGGATGAAAAATTGATCCGGGTATTGAGTATCTTTATCCTAAACCTCATTCTCTTGACTATTTTGGACTTAAGGAGGCCATTCAATGGGCCGTTGATAATTGATTTAGGACCTTATGCTTAATCGGTTTTGCCTGGCATGCTCAAGGATGCTGAAGGGCAGTAGGTACTATTGTTTGAAGACAGCTTGAGCTTCCGTAAGTGGCTTCACCTTTGCATTACCTGTTTTCTTGATGTTTGTGATCATCGTGAGCCACTGGATCGATGGCCTGTGCAAAGCCATGCATGATAAAGCCGTCAAAGCCTGTCCCAGTTTCTTCAGCACGGAATGAAGTTGAACCAAAAATCTCCACAGAGGAGATTTAGAGACAAACCCACAGAGAAAAATGGCCACGTGTGAAGTAATATCTGGACTGTTACATTGCGAGTTGTTAGCGCCTAGTGGGTGGTCACTGTGCTGTGGTCACTGGGCTGTGAAATGAGCCAAGCCACATGTTGCTATGTCCATTTCATAACTCTTATATGCTGTGTTTGGATACAGTGAACATTATAACATTGTACCTACTTCTATTTTTCCTTTTTAATAAAGGACATGTGTGAGTCATAAGCTGATGCCAATATCCAACAAAAAAACTGACAGCAGCGAAATATGAAATAAATTCACCTTTAAATATACATACAGCTCTGGAAATAAATCATAGAGACCACCACTCCAGTGTCTTCTTAGATCAGCATCTCCACATGTACAGCAGGTTCTCAGTGAGGAACCGAAGGTTGGGTTCTAGCTTCACTGGCAGATACAGTGAGCGTCTGGTTCATAAGAACAAGGTCCAGCAGCAAACACACAGGACAACACAGCTACAGACTGGCAGAGGGCCAAACCCACTCTCTACTGACCGTGATGAGCACCACCTCATTCCACCGTCCCTTACCCACCGTAAGATGACCTCAGGTGACCTCCAGAGAGACTGGCGAGCGGTGGCTGGGGTGAGACGCACAGCGAGCATGGTTCTAAAAACAGGCTTCTGGAGGTCATTAGTGATTTTCTAAATACACAGATCTAATACAATATCTGATCTGGAGTTTGGGAGACATGGTTCCAGTAGAGTAGACAATCAAACAGCACTGAGGGATTCTGGTCCAACACAAACCCAGAACCTAGAACTAGAGACACTGAGCATGTTCAGGTAGGCGCTTAAATTTTTCCAGAACATTATATATAATGTATGTATATGTGTGGTTATAGTTATATTATTGTGCATCCCTGTTTGTAATACTGGTCAGCATGTTTTGATGTGTATGATTTTTCAGGAACTGCATAGAAGAGTGCCCTGTAATACTGTCAGCCTGAGGAGGAAGTGCAGAACATTTTCCAGTCGTAAATGAAAATGAGTGGAAACTGTTGGAGATGCTTTGTTTACACATACCCTTCACATCCCAAACCATCATATGTGCAGCTCATTTTTGCCAGGATTGTTCCTCTGAGTTTGGGCTGTGCTTATAGTCTGGTGAGGAGACATCTTCACAATTGAAACAGATGTGAGGTATCTCTCAGTACACTGTCATAAAATCAGACGCTCCTAATTTTAATTTACTTGGCGTTTCCCTAACGGTGTCAAACATGATTATGTCTTGAGCTGGCTTGGCCAAGCTAAAAATATCTCGTCTTTAACGCAAAACTGTTCCCTGTAAATCAGTTTGTGGTTTCTGAGCGAAAACACTAAGTTGTCCTTCAGCGTTTGACTGAACGAGACAGTTGACCCAGTCAGCTACAGATAATGAGTCATTTGTGTTCAGTGTGGCTTCAACAGTGGCCGCTGTGTAGCTAATGGAGGAATCATGATGTGGACCTTATTGTTATTAACTCGAGAGTATAGATGATGTCACACTTAGGAGCCAAATAGCCAGAACTAAAACTGATGGATGAAGGGAAGCATGCTACTTTGACATAAACATACCGTATGACGGACGAGTGACACCAGTGACATCTAATGACAGCTAACTACAAACCCAGTTCCAACAACAGCTAGTATTTACAGCAGGTAAAAACAGAAAGCAGTGACTGGTAAATCTGCCTTGACCTCAACCAAAATATAATTAAACAATAACACATGAGAGAGAGAGCTGTAAGGTGAGATACTGGCACTGGTGTACTGCGGCTGAAGATCAGTACGCCCGTGCCGATATCTCCTGAAATCGAACAGAAAGAAAATGTTGAAAATCAAAATTAAACGAGGGGAAATAGTTCTATTCTATTCAGTCACTTCGCTGCTACAAGATTAGCATTGGTCCATTAGCCCTTAAGTTATAAATTCGAGGAACAGTTCATCATTTCCCATAACCGGGGCTACAAGCAGCGGCCAAAACAAACTGCCCTACCGACCTACCTAAATACCTCCCTCACAACATACCTAGCTACCTACCTTCCTACCCACACCCTCCCTCCCTCCTCACCTACATATCTACCTACCTAAATACCTCCCTCACAACATACCTAGCTACCCACCTTCCTCCCCACCTACCTATTTACCCACCCCCTCACTCCCTCCCTCCTTACCTACATATCTACCTACCTAAATACCTCCCACCCTAAATACTCCCTAACCCTGCCTTCCCACCTACCTACTCACCCACACCCTCTCTCTCCTCACCTACATATCTACCTACCTAAAGACCTCCCTCCCTAAATACTCCCTAACACTACCTACCCACCTACCTACTCACCTACCTCACTCCCTACCTTCCTACCCACCTACCTATTTACCCACCCCCTCCCTCCCTCCTTACCTACATATCTACCTACCTAAAAACCTCCCTCCCTAAATACTCCCTAACCCTAACCCTAACTACCCACCTACCTACTTACCCACCCCGTCACTGCCTACATACATACCCACCTATCTGCCTCCGAAACTACTCACCCTCCCCCCTCCCCACCTACCTATTTACCCACATCCTCCCTCCCTCCTCACCTACATATATTACCTACCTAAAGACCTCCCTCTCTAAATACTCCCTAACCCTAACCCTAACTACCCACCTACCTACTTACCCACCCCCTCACTCCCTACATACCTACCCACCTATCTCCCTCCCAAACTACTCACCTACCTCATTCCCTACCTTCCTACCCACCTACATACTTACCCACACCCTCTCTCCCTCTCTCCTCAACTAAACATCTATCTACCAAAAGACCTCCCTCCCTAAGTACTCCCTAACCCTAACCCTACCTACCTATTTACCCACTCCCTCACTCCCTTCCTAAAAACCTCCTACCCTACATAGCTACCCACCATCTCCTTCCCAAACTACTCCCCTACCTCACTCCCTACCTACCTACCCACCAGTATTGGCACTTACAGTACTCTCAGCCAATCACATTACAGGGTCAGGACTAACTGTGGTATATGTAATGTATTCCTTTTTAAGTGCACCGTTTTTGTGATATGCTAATTCTGAAGTTAATAAATGCATTCCAAAAAAGGTAGGACAGAGACCATTTAAGACTAGGAGCATTATTAAATATTCAGAAAGCATTTTAAACGAGGTGATGTAATCATGCTTGAGTTTAAAAGGGCCATGCAGGAAAGGCCTGGTCCTTTATGAGCTAGGATGGTCAAGGCTCACCACTTCGTCCAAAATAGTCCAACTGTTTAAGGATGACATTCCTCAAAATGCAGTTGCAGTTTCACTATCTATAGGGTGCATTTAATAATTTCAAGATTCAGGGAATGAATTTTTTTTGTCTATAAGCGGTGTTCATCTCTGCATCCACGAGCTGAGATCACTGTACTCAATGACTTCTCAACTAAAGCTCATCTGGTGGACTGGTGGAAATGTGTATGGTGGTCTGATGAGCCTACCTTATGGACGCTGGATAGGAATAATGGACATTGTGTTCTCTGGACCACGGAAAGAAAAGGACCATCCAGATTGTTACCGATGTAAAGTTCAAAAGCCAGCATCATTCATGGCATAGGGGTGTATTAGTGAGTAACTGGCACTGCCCTCTAGATGCCGTCCTGTTGTGCCAAATATGCCACATTCTACCATGAAAGCCTCGTTTGGTGGCTCAGCCGAAGACTTGTGTAGCCAAAGAAAAGATCTGTTGGTGTCTTTAGTCCCAAAATGATCATTAAGGGATCAAGTCAAGTCAAGGAAAGGTCATGTGACGGAGTGGTAAACACGATCCCGTCCCGACATTGGTTTTTGGAAGGTGTTCAGGCGTTGTATTTGGAATAAGTGAGTGTTATGTAAATGTAACAGATCAAATATCAAAGTTTGTCCCCGGTTGTCAATATGCTTGATATTGGCCATACAGAATTTACTAATACCTACAATATTATAACAGCTGTCATAAGATCAAACACTAAGTAGCAGGGTCTGAAGTATCTCAGTCTCCGTCAGCACCGGGTCAACTCTTCGCTCTCCAGGTTCCCATGTGCAGTAGAGCAAGTGTTCATCCAGTTCCGTTCTGTCCAGTGCTATCGTACACTGGCAGCCTGTCCGTTGGCCTGAGCGAGGCAAGGCCTGGAGCTGTTATGAGCTGCACCGCTGCTAACCCACTAACCCTGTTAAGCATGGATTCACTAAACACTTGTTGGCTGCTTTGGCCACAGATAATTAGGCAGGTGCTGGACCCTTTGCTTGGACGTGACTCGACGCACTCGCTGGTTTCCTCCGTCGGATATTTTTGCACACCTACGGCAAGTTCTCATACTCAGTTCCAGGTCCCAAGGCGACAAAAGCAGGCAGTTGGTCTTTATAGCCGCCTGTGGACCTGTAAGCGTGTAATGCGGCTCGTAGGGAGAATTGAAAGCTTTGTTTTACTTCAGCATTGTGCTAGTACCAGAAATAGGTGCTATTTTTTAAAATAGCTACAATAAAAGACAGCGCCTGGCCAATGCATGGCCAGAGCTGTTTCCACTGTAGGAGCTAATGCTAACCCATAAGGCTTAAAGAGACACAAACTGCCGAAACCAAATTCCTGGTGTGTGTTAACATACTTGGCCAATAATCTCTGATTAAAGTTTTATGTTCTAATACAGTGAAGCAGATGTTCCTTCTGCAGAAGCAACAAAACCGCTTTATTCATGTTTCACATTTTTCAAAAGTGACACAACTTTCTCAAAGGGCTGCCCAGCAGGACGAACGACAGATTCCCCAAAGCCATTTGGACTGAGGCCCTGCTTTAAGAGTTTTCATTAGGAGAGCCGTGATGATCCCAAAATGTGGGTCATTAGGATGGCCCCTTTACGCTAATCAAGGGCTAGCTCCTGTGAACCACATGCTAGCCTCAGACACGACATCCACATAGAGGTATGGACCGTCTGTTAGCTGATATACACAAAGATGGCCAGAACAGTTGGCATTCTTCAGCAGATGAGTGGGAAAGGAGCTAAAGCTAAATGCTGGTTTTGGAACCGAAAACAGTCAGGTAGCTTTTACTTTGTTCAAATAGTGGAATCTTAACCAGATACACTCAGGAATTTTCACAACACGTATATCACTCTGTTTCACCCGGGTCTGTTTTTGTTGCACCTCGTTGGCAGTTCCCTGTACACGCCATCAACAGCTTGTGATTTGTTGCTTTGCATGTCAATCACAGTAGGTCGTTCTTGGCCAAGTGCCAAAACCTATTACACTCTCTGTAGTAAGAACGTCTGGCATCCGAGATCAGTCAGATTTCTCATTTTGACCCCTATAAGAGAATCTGAACGGTGGTCCTGAAGTCAGCGTGAATGCAAATCCATCGCTAGTTCTCACTTCTGTACTGTAGTCTGTTTCTAAATGAGATACAGGATCAGGGAGACTGTCGGATCTAGCTGTGGATTTCTCTCAATGACAGGTGGAGGTGGTGGGAGAGGGAGGGGAAACGTGATACTACTGGTCTACCTTGTCTTCAGATGATATAGTAGAGTGTGAGTGTGGAGTTCTTGTCATAGAAGACTATTGAAACCATGGTTAACACTTTCTGTGAAAAGCATATTCAGAATGCAGAAGTGCATTAATTAGGATCTATAAATCATCCATAATGCTTTATAATATACATAATTTTTAATGAATATTTTTATTGGGTTTTCACTAGGGCTGTACCCGACTCAGAATTTTGTCAGTTAAAGCGGATTCGCCCGTCCTGGTCGACGATTCGACTATTCGTTCACGTTTTTTTCTCCATGTACATTATCTAGTACTCAGTAAATCAAATCTAGTACTCCTCTATGACATTCTTCTGTAGGTTCAAAATTTAATTTTGTTAAAAAACCAACTGTAACTGCATATAACATCAAATAGACACCTATGGGCAATCTTTACAGACTTTCAGTAAAGTGATGGTGTTGGTCAGCTCAATGCATTGGTCTGAAGTTTCAATGAAGTTAACCCTAACCCTAACTTTATCTCTGGTTTATACTTTTATTTTTTATTTATTGACAAAATATACGAACTACACACCGGTATCAACACATTTGAATAGAGGTTTTTTCTACATTTGTAAAAAATATAGAATTTTTTTTACATTTTTAAATAAAAAAATTTTTATTTAAATTTCCAACATTTTATATTTTTATATTTGCATGTAGATTTTTATGAGTACACTTATTATGGAGACCAGATTTATAGAAATTAGTACCAAACTTTGCCCTTTATCGTTTTTGTAAAATTCAGTTAGGATTTTGATTGACTGGGGAAAAAAAGTTCCTGCGGTTCCTGAACAGGACGTTGTCTCAAACAGGAGGTTTGGTCAAATTAATTCGATGATCAGTTAAATCAGCACCTGTATGTGTGGTGGATGACTTCATGTCTTGTCTGCGAGTCCGAGAGGTCTGATAATGGTGGAATATTTAAAAGGCCGGAAGAATGCATGTTGTTCCTGCGTCATTAGAGCCACCTCAGTACTTTGTGTATCTGTGCTTACATGCACAGAGCAATCACAGGAAAAGGTCAAGGCCTGTGTTAGTTTCTCTCGGACAGGAAGTGTTCTGTGCATGAGTAATGCTGGGATAGCTGTGTGTGACAATAAGTAGCACTGAGGGAAATGGTGGAGGTCAAGAATGCCGTCCTGCCCCTACAATACACCCATAGCACTCTCTTAACACATGACCCAAAATAGGTTTCATGGTCATGTTCTATTTTTAACCCAAGTGGGCAGTTTGTCTTCTTTACCAGTCCTAATTGTGAACACAACCTCTTGAGGGTCTTTATGATCTCAATGACTTCAGGCCTTGTTTTTTTTTTACTCCACGGGAAACTGTAGCTAGAAAAATAAATAGAGGCTTACTGCTGTGACTTCACTGTGGGTTGTGTTCCTCTCATAGCCATGTGCGGCTGAACCCCGGAGTTCCAACTCTTAGCAAACAATACAAAAACTTCCAAGGCCACAAATTTGGATTGGGCCCTTTATGGGCCATCTGTGAAACTTAGTTTTAATTAAGGCCCCATATAGACCAATAATAATAAAGACTTACTATGGCCAAAAGTATGTGGACACCTGCTTATTATTGACTTCAGGTGTTTTGGGCGCATCCATGTACTTCCACAAGCCATGCGGTCTCCTTAGACAAACCCTGGCAGTGAAATGGATTCTTCAGAGGAGCTCAGAATGGCTGACCTCTGCCATCAGTCAGTTCGTGAAAGTTCTGTCCTGCTTGATCTGCCCCAGTCGGCTGCTCTTGCTATTATTAAGCAGGGGAAGTGCCTAGGAGCAGCAACAGCTCAGGCCTGGAGAGGTAGACCATGCAAATTCATAGATCTGGGCCACCGAGCACCGAAGCATGTACAGATCACCTTGCATCACTCACTGTAACTACCTTTGGAAGCAAGATCAGCACAAGAGCTGCGCAGTAGGGACTTCATAAAACGGGTTTCAACGACCAGGCCGTTGCAGCCATGCCTGAGATCATTATGCGCATAGCCAAGCATAGCCTCCCATATATTTGATGGAGAGGGGTGATGGTCTAGGGCTCTTTTTAAGAACGCCTTGGTTCCAGTGAGGGGTGATGCTTATGCTACTGCATACGAGGCCAGTTTAGACAGTTACATGCTTCCAGCTTTGTGGCAACAGTTCGGGTAAGGTCTTTTCCTGTTCCAGTAAGACCGTGGCCTGGGTAGAACCTAGACTTCAATACGAGTGAGCACCTTTGCGATGTATCAAACTTGTAGAAAACTTTCCCAAAAGAACTGAGGCTGTGATATCCACAAAATGAGGCCCCTCCATGTAGTAATGTCCATAGGTTTGGTATGAGATGAAGCTCTCATTGATTTGATGTGTCTACGTATACATTTGGCCATGTAATGTACTGTTCGGTTGATATGAACGTGATCTTGCAAGACTAGCACCGATAATGTTCTCCCTGACCCAGATTTGTTAACTGCCAATGGTAAACCCTCACCATGTGGCACTGTTTTGACTTTATGACTGCCATATAGCCTGACCTGTTAAATCTAACCATTAACTGTGTATATACAGTGGGGTTAATTTACCTGATTTACCTATAAAGCATTGATTGTTTGGATTTTTAAAAAATGCGTTAAATATATCATATAGAGGACAAACACGCCCAAAATCTACTAATGCATTCATGCAGAGGAACAAGTACAACGTTCTGGAATGGCCATCTCAGTCCCCATTGCACACTTACTGTAAATCATATAAACTTCATTTCACAATATCACTGTGTTTGTCCCCTATATGATATATTTAACAGAATTTTTTTATCCATACAATCAATGTTTATAAAGGTAAATCAGGAAAATTAACAATGCTGCCCAAACTTTTGCACCCCACTGTATATCCACTATTTAAACTTCACCTTTATCAGGAGAATAATAACTGATGAAAGGTCCATTAGAATATTCTGAAAGCGCAGTGTAGCTCTTCTCCGTCAACTCCAGACAAACATGCGAGTCTTTTCATATAACATCAATCAGCCCGTATCACTGCATCCACCATGTTAGCCTAATATTTGCCTCCGAGCTCCAGACAGGCCTCAGATATGGGTCAGTGCTTGGGGTACTCTGTTCTGAAGATGTGTTGGCTCTGTTATAAATAGTGCGACCCTCGACAGTGTATAAATAGACTGCAGTTAGATACAGAGCTGCTGCAGACTGATGAGCGCGATGCTTGTTTCTAAGAGCTGGAGCTGGACATACATATTCATGGCTGGAATTCTAGTGCGGATCGTTTTCTCTTTATCTCCACCACAGTTGTGTTGGTTAGTTTAGCCATTGGCTTTGTGAGTCCTCAGTGTTGTATTGCTTTGAATGTGGTACAGATGGGCTTTAGTCGGCTGTATAGCCTTGTATCAATCGTTTCAGGCAGGTTAGTTCCACAGCGTTGGTTCATTGACGGCTCTAGGTCTGAGCAGGGCTGGACTTGGAATCATGTTTTTATTATAGTTATGATAGAAGTGTCCATCATCACATCACAAAGGGAGGTGACGCACGAATGGATACAATGGAACTCCACACACATCATGGAGAAGTGACTGAACAGTGTTTGAGAGGATATAGCATGGCACGTTAAATGGTTAGTGTGTAAGTAGTCATTCAGAATGGTTTAGTTTGAAGAGAGTGCTACAGTGCAGGGAATGTCTCGTTCCATGTGTGGAAAACGCTCCAGAAGAGATATTAATGGTTGGCTAAAAGGAGGGACTGAGCATGTGGGCGTGGCCAAAGACCATAGTGTGAAGGAAGTAGCTGAATCTGCAGGTGTGTGGAAGAGTACGGTCATACGGGTCTACCAGCAGTGGCTAAAATCCCAGTCTACAGGGAATTCTCCTCAGGATTGTGCCAGGGAGGGCATCCACCAAATCTGGCCCAACTGCCCAATTCTTTGAGTGGCTGAACCCTGATGTGGCCTACATCCAGAAAAACCCATGTCAAGCCAGATCACAGCTGTTATTGGAGCTCAGATTGAATTCATACAAAGCTTGTTAGCGTCTTAGTAGCCCTGTGTTAGCATCTTCCTGTCTTAGCCCTTGGTCCTGGTGCTCACAGGCAAGGAGGTATAATGTCTCTCCGAGGAGGCATTATCTTGGATTGGGCCACTCTGTCTCAGATAGGGGGGGAGCTGACTCAGTCATTCGCCGGCTGAGCGTCTTCAGGAGGAAGTGCACTAAAGGGGGGAGGACAGGATGTAAGATCATTAGCTAATGGGTCTTAGGTGAGCTGACAGTTCCTGGCAGAGCGACAGCTGTAGGGATTGGGACGGCGCCATGAGTGGGCTGGCCTGAGAAGCCTATCACCTTCGTCCTGGTGTGTATGGGTGAATGCAGCCTAACACACTGAATATGCTGTATGTGTGGTTTATGAATTATCAGGGTTAATATGCCATTCCGTGTTGTTGTGTGCTGGGTTTACTGGTCATGTTCAAAGCGCATATGATCTGTAACGTGGTTCCGGCACACAGTCCGTTATTTCCTGAGCTTAACAAGTTGGAAAAAATACAATATGAAGTGTAAAGGGTGCCATAACTTTTGCACAGGCCAACCTTTGTGGGGTTTTCTACCTTAGTTTTTAAAATTCAGCTAATAAACAGTCCGTGTTAATTTGGCTTTACTTGGAAAGTCAACAAAATGTGGATTTTGGGGGTGCCAAACATTTTCCAGATGACTGTATATGAAATATTGAAATTAAAATTGGTTTTGGGCTTACTTAGAATTAAACAGGCTACCTGTGGTTTTGTCTTTAAACTGTACGTATGTAAATGATCTCTGTTCTGATTGGATGTCCTGTATTAAGCCTTGAAAAAAAAAAACAGTCCAGTTTGAAACACTGCCTACAAAGCCATAGTGAATGGGAATGCTCTGCCACCATAGACTAATAGGGTTTTATAGGTACACAGTGAATTTAAAACCAGCCTAGCTTCCAGATACGGTCCAAATATGGACTGGGGAATAAACGGTGCCCTTGAAGCTTTAATAGCGTATATATACCACGTCACACTCGTATTAAAAACAAGTAAAAATGTTCATTTTTCATGATTATATGATCATAAAACCAGAAATAATAACATTTCTGGAAGGTTTAGAAGCGTCTTTGTGGCTAGGAAGACGTCTTTGTCATCCTTAGGTCGGAGGCAATATCCTGCCTCCATTGTGCTACAACTAAATGAGTCACTAATGTGCTGTGCAGTCACAATGAGGAGGTGAAATAATAGAACGCTGCTCGTTGCTCCTTTAATTAGCCGGTGATTAAAAGGAAGCGCTACATACATTAAAAGGCACACGTGCTCCCAGGCTAGTGCAGCGTCTAATGACGGCGATTACACGAACAGGGAGAGCCTGATCTTAGATTAGCACTGTTACTCAGAGACGATGGGTGAACACAGAGCTGGTGAAGCCCCAGGCTGGGCGAGGTTCATGCCAGGTCACCAGGTACGAGGGAAGAAATGAATTCCATCACTCCGGCCTGCTTAATAGGAGAAGGGATATTGTTTCATCCGCAGGCACGTCCGTCCGTCCGAAGCATGACCTCATGCGCTGTTCTCAGCATTACTTTCAAAGGGCCCGTTAATGTGGATGCCATTTGTAGTGGTGGATCCTGACTGTGCTGGTGATTGAGTTTGTGAACTTGACCCAAGGTTAGCTCTCCAAATCAGCCTGTACACTGTTGGCCACACGATGAAAGACGGAAGGAGTCCTATGGGGCTGTTGGCCATGGGGTGTAGTTGTACTTTGTGGTACTTAAAGGAATTTGTAATACTTACAATTAAAAAAAAAAAAAATTCTGTGCTGCACTGAACCCAGCGAAATGGAGACCGAGTGTTGAGACACTGTGTTCACTCACTGTCCACTCTATTAGACACTCCTACCTTGCTGCTCCACCTTGTAGATGGACAGTCAGAGACAATAGCTCATCTGCTGCTGCACAGTGCAGTGCTGGTCATCCTCTAGTCCTTCATCAGTGGTCACAGGACGCTGCCCTCTGGACGCTGCCCTCAGGGCGCTTCTCTCAGGACGCTGCTCTCAGGATGTTGCCTTCAGGACAGTGCTCTCAGGACGCTGCCCACAGGACAGTGCTCTCAGGACGCTGCCATCAGGACGCTGCCCTCTGGATGCGTCCCCTTAGGACGTTGCCCTCTGAATGCTGCCCTCAGGACGCTGACCTCAGGACGCTGACCTCAGGACGCTGACCTCAGGACACTGCCCTCAGGATGCTGCCCTCAGGATGCTGCCCTCAGGACGCTGCCCTCTGGACGCTGCTCTCAGGACGCGGCTCTCAGGACGCTGCCCTCTGGATGCTGCCCCCTGGATGCTGCCCACAGGACGCTGCCCTCAGGACGGTGCTCTCAGGACGGTGCTCTCAGAACGCTGCCCTCAGGATGCTGCCCTCAGGACGCTGCCCTCTGGATGCTGCCCTCTGGATGCTGCCCTCAGGACGCTGCCCTCAGGATGCTGCTCTCAGGATGCTGCTCTCAGGGTGCTGCCCTCTGGATGCTGCCCTCAGGACGCTGCTCTCAGGACACTGCCCTCATGACGCTGCCCTCAGGACGCTGCTCTCAGGACGCTGCTCTCAGGATGCTGCCCTCAGGACGCTGCTCTCAGGATGCTGCCCTCTGGATGCTGCCCTCAGTACACTGTTGACTGGACAGTTTTATTTGGTATAAAATTCTCAGTCCAGTAGTGACACTAAGGTGCTCTGTGGTGGTCTTCCTGGGGCCCACAGGTACTTCTGGGGTCTCATCTTGGCTTGGTATTCCAGTGTCATATGACAGTTCTTCCTCTGGAAATGCTCTTTGCTAGCTGGGCAGACCTTCCACCCATTACCTGAGATCCTTCATGTCTCCTCCTCTTGTCTTCATTTTGAGAAAACGGTTCACTCTGTCTACCAGTTCCTTGTTTACTTCCAGGAACCCCTCAGGGAATTTTAGCTGTGTATTTTTAGGGCGTCCAGGAGGTTAATTAGCAGGTCCCTGCCCCTTAGAACCCCCTATAGTTCACACCTTGGTCCCCCAACAGCTTCAACTACTATTACAGAAGAAGGTTAATGGGGCTAGCATATATAGAAATACAGGTAGACTTCAGCCTAACTGGTAAGTAGTTCTGATGAAATGTTACACCGGCAGTTCTCAGACAGCTTTGGAACAACGCCCCACTTCGTATCTCAGGGCAATATAAGCCCCACGGTCCAGTGGAATTCCTGATCTGTTCAGAGTGAGGACAAAAGCAGCAAGGTCAGCACAAACTGTAGTTAATATGAGGAAATGTCCACAGGGAAGATTCAGAGGGCCCTCCGGTGAGTGCCTGTGGGGGTGTGCGTTTAGGCAGGGCGATGAAATCAGACGAGAGAGTGGGGTGGTAATACGGGGATTAATGAAAGCTTTCGGTGGCCGCTAAATCCGCCCATTCTCCCTCTAATCCATGACCAGGGATCAGCCATGCACACCCTGTGGTGTATGCGTGCATGTGTATGTTGCACGGCTGAGTGTGTGCACACATGTGCATGTTAAATATGCTCCTCGGTGCGTCACTCTTCTTCCTGCTGCAGCCGCTCGGTTGTTCACAGCTGGTATTTAAGGCACCCAAGCTCCGTGGCTGGATTGGTGGATGGTGGCCGTAAAGCTGAAGCAGTCTTCGGATATAAAGCCTGGGGTTGTTTCAGTCATTGGTTTTGGATGGACCTTTGGCGGTTATGAATTTTAGGGGGGGAGGGGGAGCTGGAAATAGATAAACACAGCATTTGGTTTACTTGAGGTTCAGTACGTACAATTTTAAATGTAAAATCTAAAAAAAAATTCAAAAAATGTGAACTTGAGTTTGGACAGTTTGGACAGTATGTCAAAGACACCTAGGTATAGTGGTGTGGAGATGTCTGCTTGAATTAGCATGCTAACCAGTTAGCACTGGCATGTCCTGTTTTCGTAATACCACTCCGTACCTGAGGAGGCGATAGTTAGTCACTGTAGCGCTGTAGGAGAGTAGTCCAGTACTAGAGGATGTAGAAGTAGCGCTGCTGCTATCGATCATGTTAAAGCTTCGACTCTCTGTTAGATCATTGAGGCAGCCAATGAAAGGAACAGTAAATACCACATTGGTTTCCACCGCTGGGGGCGCTCTTAGCCAGCGAGAGGACGAATTATGATTCAGTAGCATTTTATAATACTTCCATTAAGATCAAGGCATTATCTAATAAGCAGATTTTGGTTTATTTTAGAATGTGGTAGGTTCATTTCTGTGACGTTTCTAATAGCATTGCGTTTATTGGAAAAGATTTCTTATAGGGCTTTAGTCAGTAATGTTCACTCAGCTTATAGCTAGCCATTAGCATCAGCAGTGGATGCACTCTGTGTTATTAGCCAACTGATTTCCAGGCTAACTTCCTGTTCGCTAAGTGCTACTATGCCAGGGATCTTCAAATCTGGTCCTGGAGGGCTGCACAAGTGAAGTTCCTGGCCAGCACACCTGGTTCAGTTTGCCAGTGCTAGCTAACTTCTGAAACTGAGCTCACACAAGCTCACTGTGACCTCATTGTGAGTATTGATGTTAGCAGGGGAGCTAGCATAACACTAAGCTAGCATCAGTTTAGTACTACTGGTAAGGTGGACTGCTAGCAGTGCCCGGCTGAACAACACATTGAGAAGAGCTTAAAGAATGTGGGTTCTGAGAGTTTTGTCTGGGACTTGGAGCAGTAGGGGATATGTCACTTATGTCAAGGAGAGGAACAACAGTAGCTGGTATATACGTGTTGCTCAGTCTGACTAGCACTTTGGCAGATCCGATGCTACCTGTGCTAAACCTCGTTCCACCAACTCAAATTGACTCTACGTTTTACCTAAAGGCTCTGTTGAGTCAGGTTCAGGATTTTGCTTTCACTGTTTGACCACAAATCATATCACTGTATTTTTATAGCAACACAATATATAACTATAAATACACAACCACTTTTATTAAAACATTAATACATATATATATATATAATTATATATATATATATATATATATATATATATATATATATATATATATATATATATATATATATATATATATATATATAGCAGTCCACCTTAACAGTAGTACTTAGCAGTCCACCTTAGCAGTCCACCTTAACAGTAGCACTAAACTGATGTTAGCTTAGTGTTATGCTAGCTCCCCTGCTAACATCAATACTCACAATGAGGTCACAGTGAGCTTGTGTGAGCTCAGTTTCAGAAGTTAGCTAGCACTGGCAAACTGAACCAGGTGTGCTGGCCAGGAAATTCATTTGTGCAGGACACCAGCCCTCCAGGACCAGATTTGAAGATCCCTGGCATAGTAGCACTTAGCGAACAGGAAGTTAGCCTGGAAATCAGTTGGCTAATAACAGAGTGCAATAGAGTACTATAAAATATTCTGCTGATTTTCCTATATAAATATAGCTATATTAGTAATTAATGACGTTAAGTTTAAAAGCGATAACTGTAAATTCATGTCTCTTATAAATCACATACTGATGCCACACTTGCTGTTACTGACTCGCTCCTGTGTGGATGATTCATGCTTTGTAATCATGATCAAGCAGGGCAGTGTTAAATCTTGATGGATTAATACGGCGTCTTCATGTCAGGATTAGCAATACCAGACGGGATATTAATGCGAGCAGCAGTTACCAAAACCCAAAATGCTCTCGGGAGCTGAAAGCA
>JAMWET010004461.1:215000-232500 GCA_024036415.1 Prochilodus magdalenae
CTTAAGACCTACTGGATTAGCCTGTTAGCTTCTGAGCTAGCTGATGAACACTGTAGACAGTGACATTACATCATAAGGTACATATGTATTTCTGTTATAGTCCTACTGGCCTAGCTTGGGGGCCTTGCCTCGTTGATGGGCCTTGACTCGTGTCATTTATTCACCTTCTAAGTGCCTCTAAATCTTGATATAAACTCATAAACTGAATGACCGTCTATGCCAACTCGCTTTATAAAAGCACAATAGGGCCAAACAGCCGAGGGGCTGCTCCAGGCCGGTGCACGGTTGTGTGCTTGGTCAGCAGCCAGGTCACGCTGGGTGCTGAGGTGTACGAAGGATGTTTGGTGGATTGCGCTACGCCGTGTCTCGCAGTCCTTCCCAAAAGCCTGACAAGCTTTGACAGAGGGAGCTAATTTCGGAGCCTCGGAGGAGACACATGCTTATCGACGCTTTTAGAAAGCGGGGCTGACACCGAGAGGGACTAAGGGAGATTGCGCGAGGGTGGGCGCCGAGAGATGCAGGTTGGAGATGCTGGTTGGGGAGACTGGTTTATCGTTGGAGAAACAGATAGACACAGGTGCAAAACAGAGTGTAGTTACGATCATCTCGATCGTTAAGTTTACGGTGGCCAGGGCTGCAGTTTTTAGTCAGTCTGTTTCTCGTCCTGGTCGTAGGTCTTGGCTCACACAGATAGTGATGTGAACATTGTCGACAACCAATAGGAGAGCTCCTTTCAGCTCCGAACAGGAAACCGTGCGCCAAGTACAGCAATGTCTGGCGGAGATTCGACATGAAGGGGAATCCGGCGAGGGCTCAAACACCGGTTCTCCTGGACTCTTTAAAAGGAGGAGTAGGTGGTTGAGCTGTGGAGTGAACACAAGTGCCTCTTTGACCTATCTTCCCACTTCTACCGCGACAGAGTGGAGATGAAATGAAGTTGGACAGAAATGGCTGAAGGTTTAAAGCTATGTTCACAATGTCCGATCTTGTAAAAAGGGGAGTTATGCTATGCTGTGCTATGCTATGCTATGCTATGCTATGCTATGCTATGCTATGCTATGCTATGCTAAAGCTAACTAGCTAGCTAGCTAGCTAGCTAAAACACTGCCGAACGGGACTACAGTGTTAACATTTAGCCTAGCAGCGAGCATGATGGGAAACACTCTCAAAATCTAGTTGCAGTCTTGTAAATAGTGACTCTGCAGGATTCCCAGTCTTTGCAAAATCATAGTCTGTGACTAAAGTCTGTTACTTGTCTTTAGATGTGAGAGGGTGTCAGACTTTAGTCTGTTAAATGTCTTTTCAGACTCTTCTAGTGTAGGGTTAGCATTAATTGAACACTGATCTAAGGATATCCAACTGCATCGTATTGCACTTATGTGTTATCTGCGTTCTAGGTATGAGCACTGGCCAAGTATTACTAGGTAGTGCACTTGTGCCGGATGTAACCCTGTATTCTAGGCATCAGCACAGGCCCTTGTTCTGGAAGTGTTTGAGCTCGAGCGGGGTTTGGGCTCTAACCTATTAGTACTAGCTGGTATCCTAGCTAAATCTTAATATATGAGTGGACATAATGGGCTTCATCAGGATTTATTTATTACTAATAATAATTTAATAATAATATAATGACAGGGTTATTGAGGGTTGACATGAATCCGAAGTATCCCAACTGTATATATATATATATATATATATAATGATAATCACTAAATGTATATGTATGTATATATATATATATATGTATATGTATGTATGTATATATATATATATGTATGTATGTATGTATGTATGTGTGTATATATATATATATATATATATATATATATATATATATATATATGTATGTATGTATGTGTATATATATATGTATGTATGTATGTATGTATGTGTTTATATATATGTATGTATATATATATATATATATATATATATATATATATGTATGTATGTATGTATGCATGTATGTATATATATATATATATATATATATATATATATATATATATATATATATATGTATGTATGTATGTATGTATGTATTTATATATATGTATGTATATATATATATATGTATGTATGTATGTATGTATGCATGTATGTATATATATATATGTATATATGTATGTATGTATGTATGCATGTATGTATATATATGTATGTAATATAGTACATCATATACATTTAGTGATCACAGCTTGACGATTCCTGTTGCAGTGGAGACTCTCCATGGAACTGGAGTTTTCCACTGTCTCCGCTGTCTTATCCATCGTTCTGAAGGTATTGGTTCAAAAAGCGTTTGTATTGAACAAGAGGGCCACAATTGCATTGCTTCAGAGCAACACACAGCCGCTGAGCTTCAGCCTGCACTACAGAGGGAAAGGTCAAACTCAGGGAATGCACTAATGGGGTTAAAATATAAAATATTCTGACAGCCATACTGTCTGCGGTATCGGCTTCAGACGAGGACTCTTTTACTGAACACGGCAGCAAGGACAAACCCTCAATGCTCAATGCTGGGGCAACTAGGAAAGCAGGCACCGACCAAGGTGGCAGGTACCAACACTGAACCGAACCGTACTGGTACTGAACCGCTACCCCACTAAACAGTCTCGCAGCCCAGGACTACACAGTCCTGTCACATTACAAAGCCTATATACACAACTTTAATTGGCACATTGGCGTCGGTGTTCAGACACGCTTGCATCAAAGGATTGCTCAGTTGGGCCAGATTTGGTGGAAACCTGCCCTGGCACAATTCCGAGGAAAATTTCCTGTAGACTGGGATTGTTGGTGGACCGTACACTTCCATACAGCTGCAGACTCAACTACTTCCTTCACACTATGGCCCAAATACATCACTTCCTTTAGCCAATCATTAACATCTGCTCTGGAGCGTTTTCCACACATGGAACGAGACATTCCCTGCACCGTAGCACCTCTTCCCAATCTATGGATCCCGTCACTCACACCCCACAGGGATTTATAGCCCCACCATCCTGAAGTTACACATAAGGTGACTCATTTTGGCTTATTTACAAGGTTTAAGTCACGCTGCATTTCCCCGCACATCCATAGCCAAAGAAAATGTGAATATTCACAGTACACAGTAACCATCGCTATGTGAGGTTTGATAAGTTGGAAGCAAAAGTTGAATGCAGTTGGTCAGTCTCTCCAAGTCCTGAAAATAAATCAGTGGGACGTTCTGAAAAGCATATAGACATAAGCTTGGGAATGTTATAGCCGTCTTTACAGATAATTGATCAATACAGTCATATGGCCCATTCCTATATATCAGCCAGGGCTCCGCCTTGAAAGTCGATGAGTGAAATTATCAGTCTGAGTCTTTATCCAGGTCTCAGAAGAACATGGAGGCATTCCGAACTTTTGAAGAACTCGCAACACAACACAGGCAGCTGTTCTGTAATCACTTCACTACAGTCGCTCAATTCACTACAGAGTATATACTAAGTGTAATCAGACAGTAGGTCTATTTACAAGGCGGGGACAGCACTCAGCATTAAACATTGTCTTGACTCCTTTAAACAGCTGATCCCTCAAAAAAGTGTTTAATCAGTTATTAAATATGATGTTTAAAGAGCAGTACTGTAGACGAGAAGCCATGAACTTATTGAAAAATTTGCCGGCTGCTGTTTTAATTTACTTTTAAAAATAATTCCCATCTTCCATAATTTAACTTGTTGATTTAGATGTATTTCTGTGCTCGTGTGTTTAAAGACCGATACAGAAGTAGACCCTGCTGAGGAGATGCTATATTATGCAGGGCTCTAGACTAACTTTTTGAACTGGTTGCACTGGTGCGCCTAAAGCCAAAGTTAGGTGCACCCAAATTTTCAACTGCATCAGATTCAGTACAGCAGTTTTACATGTTCACTTTTTCTTTTTTTTAAATCGCTGTCCATATAGGCAATATTGACTTGTAACTGATTAACTAACAATGTGGTCAACATAAAGTGCTTTATTTGAAGCACAGTTTACGAGCAAGAAAGGTGAACACTTTGGGCAGTGTGCATGTGTGGGCGTGTAATGTGTTTGATAGATGCGTTGTTGCTTTTCCAGCGCTTCAAATTCCCCCGAAATGTATTTAGAACCAGTCACAAAACGCACTACTGCCGGCCATGGTCTTCCCACACTCCTTACTACAGTCAGTGCAGGCTGTGACTCGGAGTCGATCGTATGTGGCTTAGTTATCTGATGCCGTCTCCGGACCAGAGCTCGACATAAACCAACGCTCTGACACGGAGCCATCAGCCTCCCAGGGTTAACAATTTTCGAAACGGACCAGCCCAGGGTTACCCTGAACTTAACATTCTTAACCAAAATGTTGTAAATCATTCTTTTCGTAGTCTCTCGTCATCCGCAGCTACACCCGCTCTGTTTATCTGACGGGCCTGGGGTACTCACCGCTCTGTCTGACTGCAGCACACGCACTTTCAAACGTACAGGAATATCAGGACCACGGCCAATCAGAGAGGGGTCCCGCCCTTCGCTATCTTTGATTGGTTTAGACCGCGAAATGTGTATCTGGTTTTAACCACAGGGAGACTTTCAGAGTCGCGAAGACTTTTTCTTTTTTTCCCCTATTGAACGGCTGGTCGCACTGGTGCACAATTGAGAAATTAGGACCAAATTGGTCGCACTCTAGAGCCCTGTTATGGTGGGCTAAGCCATGAATTTTCTTGACTGAACATGTTTTCAAAGTCTAAAGTGGAATAAAACAAGCAAATAGGCTAAAAGGGCTTATTTGGAAATGACATAGGTGAATCTCATTATTCCACAAAATCAAATTCCATATGGACAGCATGTCGGTAATTCAAATAGGCGGTGGTTCAGAGCTTGCATCATGTGCAGCGTCATTGTTGTTGCTTGTTCAGTGCTCAGATATTTGACTCTCTTTCTTAATAACAGCCAAATCCAAATCGACTGTCAAAATTTGGGTCAGGTCCAGACCTAACATGGATACTCCTAAAGTATCAGTGTTGCAAAGACTAATATCGTGATTATCGATGAACACAATTAACAATAATTCACCGTATAGTGTGCAGCAGATTGATAGATGGACAGATATTGCTTGCTTCAAGTTGTTTACCACCATCCGCCCACACTCGTTCTGCTTTTGTCCCCCCTTCTTTCAGCGAGAGAAAAATTCCAAGCCCTTTTCCTGGTGCGCCCCACCCCCTCTGTTGATGTTACAGCTGCTGAGTGCAGACTACTGATAAGATTCATAATGCGAAGTTCACCACTACATTGCTACAGTATGGGGAATATTCCTATCGGCCCAGTTTTACATGTTGGCTGTATGGGGTCACATGACCTGTCACATGACCTGTCACATGCTGTAGTGTTATTATTAATATGACAGAGTGGATTACAGTGTCTTTGGGCTCCCTTCCCAAGAGCGATGTTAATTGTGATTGCTGTTAGAGCTATTTGTTGATTGTATGCTACCACCATTCTACCACCATGAATAGAATGTGTCTTGTGTGTGGAGGTATGGTGACGTAGGCATACAGAGATCATAAACCAAATTTTAAAATGACTTCTGGTGTCGAACCGTGACTGTTAGTGCTAGGCCTTTGATTCAGGGCTCGAGAAAAAACACACCTCTATGACAGTACTATCTGAATATGGCTGAACTTGGAAAACTAGTGTCAGCTTCAGGCCTCCTCTGTGACCATATTATCCCACCCAAGTTCTGCTAGCGTCCCTGTAGATTGTTGGTGCTTGGCTACCATTGATCGGCATGAACGTTTTTGGCAGTTCTAGATTAAACAGACCTTCAAACCCTCCAACAGATGTTGCCTGTTTTACTTGAAGCTTCGTGAAGACGTATAATCACATTTCTAACCATCCAGTAGCGTCACAGTGACCCTTCAGGGGTGGGAATTCAGACTTGTTTGGCGTTTCTGCTAAAGAGGAAGAAGTCTACTGCATTAACCCATCCGTGAAATGAAACGCCCAACACACACTAGGGGACGGTGAGCAGTTTGGGTTTAGATGTTTCGCTCTAGGGTACTTCACTTGTACCCTGTCAGTTCAGGGAACCCAACCGGGGACTCTCGGGGCACAAGGCTGGTTCCCCAACCTCCGGCCCACATCTGAGCTTTGCAGGGAGAGCATCCACCAAATCTGGCCCAACTGCGCAATTCTTGGAGGCAAGAGTGCCTGAACACTGATATGCAGACATGTAGCCTGTATTAAAGCTTCATTCAAAAAGCTGTCCAGGCCCAACCACGTCCTATAGCTCCAGTGCGAGACTCCCTTAGAGGCCAAATGGAAACCTTGCAGCTCAGTTTTTATAAATGGACCTGAAGGCTTGAATAATAAGGCATGTAATTAAAGACAATTTACTTTTATTATTATTTATTTTTCCATACCCTGCAAAATTGCCATTTTGGAAAAGGAGATTTGGGCCTCTACTCCATTTAGCTGACGCTCTTATCCAGAGCAACTTACAAGGTTAACCATATTACAGGTGGGCCAGTGTAGCGTTAGGAGTCTTGCCCAAGGACTCTTATTGGTGTAGCACGGTGTAGTCATCCATACCGGGATTGGAACCCCAGTCTCCCACATGTGGTGGTGACTCCCTGGTGGGTAGTGGTGTTATCCACTACACCAACCTACTAGGTTTCCACCATTGTTTCTGTTACACAGCTGAAGTTGTGCCTCTGTTTCTGATTGCCCTGTCGCCGTTGGTCACTGTAAGCTCAAGGATTGACCTCTCTTCCTCTCTCTCTCTTTTGTTCTAGGTCCCCTGACCTTCCACCTCCACTGGGCACCTGCGTATATCTCTTAGTTTGAGGATTGGTCCTCTTAAAAGGCTGCCTGGGACGTCACCCTCTCTGACTCCTAACCATCTGACTGCCTCACTTGAGGCCAAAGATCGAACAATGACTGCGGAACAGTTACTCGTTTCTGCAGGACGGTGAATCCCATGGGATGTTCCACAAGTTCTCCTTGCCGTCTTTTGGTCTTGAGGTCTCATGAAGCTAAGTATGGCTGAACTTGGAGAACTTTGACAGGCATCAGCTTCAGGCCCCCTGAATGGGGGTCCCGTAGGTTCTCCCATCTTCCTTGGTGTCTTAGATGGTCCACAGCATCTATAGAGACCTCTGTTGTGGAGGAGTTGATCCCCATAGCTAGCTGACTTTTTGGGTCAAGTCCCCGACCCCCTCACCCTGTACACCCTCCACCGTGTTCAGGCCGTTTGGCCTTCATTTCTTTGCCCCCTGTACGCCCGGCCTCCACCATTCGCCCCTCCCTGGCCACAGCCGTCCTCCCTCCCCGCACCCGCCCCCACCCTCCCCCACCTCACCACCCCAGCCCCTCCCCTCACCACGGCCCCCATCCCACCCCTCACGTCACCATGGCCACCGGGACCACCACCACGGCCCGGGAGCACCTCCTGGTGGTGCGGAGGCGCAGTCCGCACATGCGCTACACGCTGGGACCCGAAAACCTCCGCAGCCTGTCTGCACAGGGCTCCAGCAACGGCGCAGGGACATCCAGGGGTGGTGCTTCCGAAACCATGGGTCTGCAGCGGGCCAACAGCGACACGGACCTGGTCACTTCGGACAGCCGCTCCTCCCTGACGGCATCTACGTACCAGTTCACTCTAGGCCGAGGCCAGAATCTCGTCATCTCCTGGGACATCAAGGAGGAAGTGGACGCTACAGACTGGATTGGACTGTACCACATTGGTGAGTTATGAGTGGGGGGCTGTAGACTTGTATAGAACAGTGCCAGTGTTGTGGCTTCGGGAATTTGTACTATAGAAACACCTGACCAAGCAGGAAGTGACTCAGTTGAGGGGCGGGACCAAAGAAGACATGGTTCAAAGAGACAGATGAAAGACCAAAGATGCTCCAAATGACCTAATGACCCAATAACTGTGACTGACAGTATAATCATATAATCAGACTGATTGATTCTCTGCAGAATCGTTACTTTAACAAGCGTCAGTGTGAACTCGTTTCTCAACTACTGGTTCAGTAACCCGTAAGTCACCCTGTGGTGGTCCTCAGGCTGACCCTGAGCGAACAGTCCATAATGGGCCCTCTATAGAACATTATAATAAAAATAATTACAGGATAACTTGGTTATTAATGATCATGAAACTGAAAATGTTTATATCCTGTAGTAAACAATACTAATAAGCTCTGAAATAAAGCATAGCCTAGTCTGCCTAATGATCTGCCTACTAAGCCTAGTCAGTTGAAGCTTTGTTTGGTTTGCCTGGGGCCTTGAGGTGGAAAGGCCTGGGAACCCTTGGTCTCAAAGCAGTGTCCGTTTATGTCAGAGCCCCCTAAGGTTACACCTGAACACCGAGGTGTGGCTTGGTTGTCCTCTTGTGCGTAGATGAAGGCCAGTCTATATATAGATTCCACTTTTCTTTATTCCAGAGCTCATAGCTAAGATGTGCTCCGGGTTACTCTCGGGGGAAGCCCCTTATTAGATAGCTGGGCTCTGTTGCAGGATGCTGTATAGATCAGTGGCGGTCTCTGCTGTGTGGTGTTGCTTCCCTGCGAGGGTTTAAATCTGTTTTTTGGGGAGACATGCTGCTTTGAATTCATGAAGGTGAAGCAGGATAGCTCCCTCTCTTGCAGAGAGCCGGCCAGGAAAGGTGTCCCTTGTACCCAGGCATGGTACAGTGGATGGCTGGATGACGCAGAATCGATTATCCTCTATTCTGACACTCCACTGAGCCGAAATGTGAGAGAGGGAGAGAGAGAGAGAGAGAGAGAGAGTGAGACAGAGAGAGAGAGAGAGAGAGAGAGACAGAGAGCGAGAGAATAGGGAGAGAAAGAGAGGAGAGAGAGATGATAGAGAGAGATGATGGAGAGAGAGCGAGAGAGAAGAGAGGGGGGGCGGAGAGCACAGCAGAGGGGGGGGAGAAGAGAGAGAGATGAGAGAGACGGACGAGAGAGTAGAGAGAGAGAGAGAGAGAGAGAGAGAGAGAAAGAGAGACAGAGAGAGAGCGAGAGTGAGAAAGAGAGACAGAGAGAGAAAGAGAGACAGAGAGAGAGAGAGGAGAAAGAGAGAGAGACAGAGAGAGCGCGAGAGTGAGAAAGAGAGACAGTGAGAGAGACATAGAAGGAGAGAGACAGAGACATAGAAAGAGAGAGAGTGAGAGAGAGCGAGAGACAGAGAGACATAGAGATAGAGAGAGAGAGAGAGTGAGAGAGAGAGACATAGAGAGAGAGAGAGAGAGACAGAGACATAGAAAGAGAGAGCGAGAGACAGAGACATAGAGATAGAGAGAGTGATAGGAGCAGACGAGTGAGAGAAGAGAGAGACATAGAAGAGAGAGAGAGAGAGAGTAGACAGACATAAGAAAGAAGAGTAGAGAAGAGAGAGAGAAGGCGATGAGAGAGGCGCGAGAGAGAGAAGAGAGAGAGAAGAGAGACGAGCGAAGGCGGCGTGAAGAAAGCGCGCTGAGACAGCGGTCTGTATTTTGGTGCTCTCTCGACATCATGTCTGGGCTGCGCCATTCTCTCTCTCTTCCTCTACTCTCTCTCTCTCTCTCTCTCTTCTGCTCTCTCTCGGCCGCTCTCTCGGTGCTCTCTCTCAATCAATTCTTCAGTCTCATCAGAAGCTGTTTGTCACACACCCTCTCTTTCAGTCCTCACTGAAGGTTAAGTCTAATTATCTGGTAGCGAGGTTTAGACTCCCAGCGCTCAGCGGAGGGTTGGACATTGGCCAGGAGCACACAATGAACCGTAAACACAGCTCCCCTCAGCAGCACCCAGCAAAACAGGAAGCCTATAGAAACACTAATGGGCACAATGGGATTAGCTGTTGGAGTTCGGCTGATTGACACTGTGCATTGTTGTGCATTGTCGTTGACATTGATGGCTACCGTCACATGCGTATCTAGATTGCTAGTTAGATGTTGGCCCAATCCCGTTTCTTACTTTTTACCCCTGCCCCTTGTCTGCGGGTGTAACCGTCCCCCTTGAAATCTTCCAGGTGCTCACCATTCATTCAGTTTCGCTTTAGTTTGACAACCTGTCAATCAATCTGACAGGTCATCAAATGAAAAAGAGCACAAACAATGAACAAGATGGCTAGCGGTGCTCGGCTATGGGAATCTTATAATACAGTGGAGACCGTACCTACATTGATGGGTCTCTTTGGTCGCTTGTGCAGCCATCTTGCCGGCGATTCGCAGGGCATTCTGGGAATTTTCTCATAACACTATGTCTGGAGTAGGCATCTGAACAATGTAGCCCTAACACCTCGCCGTACCCCTCCATCTCAACAGCAATCGGGACAACCCGGGACATAGAGTTAAAGGCAAGGGGTGAAATGAGATTGGGCTTGTGGACACGGCTGTAGTAGACGCTTGGCATTGTGGGTAGTGGTCTAGAGGCAGCTTACAGCTCTGCAGTGAGTGATGCAACATGGGACAGGTGATTTTATCTGCAGTGTTGTTCAGCACTCGGTGGCCGGCTCTGTCAGTTAATGATCTATTCCCATTCATGGCTGGGTTGTTATTGTTTCTAGACGCTGGACAGAAATAGCATGTACGGTTGACGGGGCGGATCACGTGCCTTTATATTAGCCTAGCGTATCTCACCTGACTTGGTTACCTGACTGGAAATAACAAATATCAGATCAGAGCGCCAACAGAAACCAGTTCTACAGCCGAAGCCTTGTACAATGGTGAGCGTTAGCTTACATTGCATATGTAGTAGAGTGTCCTCTTAATCGTCCTCTAGCCCTCCTTCACTGGTGTGACAGCAGCAGTTCCTCTGTTTCCACTAGACCAGAGCTCCGGGGTCGTCTGGCTGTGATGGAGAGCGAAGGTCTATCCCTCATGCCACTACAACCTATTCTATGGAGCTATCGATCCAGTCAGGGAAAGTCCAGCCCGGCCTCATCCAGGGAGAGGCCCCCTCTCATGGACGGTGCCAGGCATCGATCCGGCCTGAATTCTCTGGAGCTACGTTTACAGTCACACTGGAGCTCCAATTGCTCCCAGGGGGACCTCCAGAACCAAGAGAGCTGGGTCCTCGATCGTTTATGGTATTTGAACATAGAGGGCGGGAAAAGGAGGAGGGGGTTACGACTAGGAAAATGAGCTCCTGTTTTGGATGGCGTTTCACGCTGGGAAAGTACTGGACATGGCGCTGGTCTTGGTAGCAGACGCCATGGGCTCTTTTGGGTATCTAAAGCTTGTACGGTGGAATTGAGTATATTTACATTTATGGCATTTAGCTAACGCTCTTATCCAGAGCGACTTACAAGGTTAATCACATTACAGGTAGGCCAGTGTAGTGTTAGGAGTCTTGCCCAAGGACTCTTATTGGTGTAGCACAGCATAGTCACTCAGCCTGAGATTCGAACCCCAGTCTCCCAGTCTCTGGTGGTGGCTACTTGGAGGGTAGTGGTGTTATCCACTGAGCTACACCAACCACCAATATAGAATATAGTGCTCTCTGGCTGGTTCTAATGCCTTCCATTGGTTCTGTTTCACCGTTCTAGCTCCCAGATAAGCTCCAACAGTAAGTGTTAGCTAGCTAGCATACTCAGAAGTCTGAATGGATTGTAGTAGCCAGGTATAGCGGTGGTTATTAAAGGATTCATCTCAATCTGCCATCTCTGAGATGTATCATCAGCACTGTCTGAGAATAACGCTTATCAAACTTGGCGTACTTGATGTTACATTAAATTTAAAAAAGTGAGTTTGGACGAGATCTCGTTTTGCCCACTCACCCTGGGCGTAGTATTTCACGGTAATGGCCGCTACAATCGCAGAACACATGGAACATAATCGTTTAAGAAGCCACTCATTGGCTTGGTGGCTTGTATAAGCTTAGCCTACCGGTGGTCCACACTGGGGTTGCAATATGACCCAACTAGTCATTCCCTGGAGATCCTTTTGTACCTGGGATTCTGGGATCTTGCCAGTTTAGTTGGATGCATGGCTGTTTTTCGAGACTGCAGTCTCGGCAGTTGTAGCCCAGTTAGATGTATGAGCAGAGCTGCTAGCCAAAACCTTTGATTGTATTAGCATGTAAAGCCAGGCTGATGGTGAGTCATCATCCCATGCTGGATTTATTACTAGCGCTGGTGAAATTGGCTATACTGCATGTGTCATGCTCGTGTTCTGCTCTGAGATTTGTAGCATCAGTTATTGACTGGTGGAGTCCGACTGCTGGTGTAGACTCAGGGAGATGGAGTTAGCCGTCGCTGCGCTCATCCCTGCTGTGATTGATTTTTGCGCGGGTCATGTGACAGCGCAGGGTGATTTGTGGCTTGTTGAGGACGAACCGCAACAAAGGCCCAGTGACAAAATCTGAAACCAATGGCCGTAGATCATGCTAGACGAGGCTAATCGCCGCCCCAGACCCAGTGGCGGGTTCAATAGTAGCAGTCTACAGTTACAGTTTACAGGCTCCTGTATACAGTATGAGCCCCCAGCCGTTGTTCATTTATGGAGCTTGGGTTGTACTGTGATGGACAGCCGTGTTTTAGGTTTGGAGCCTGGTAAATACAGTAGCTGTTGAATAAACTGTCCTTTGTATCTCCAGGGCACATCACTGTGAACTGGCCACATGTTCATCTGAGTCATGGCCGTCCGTATCGTGTATACCACCCAGTGGGAACTGGCCAAAACATTTTATTTGGATTTTAGATCATTTTATGGACCATACTTTCCTGTTGGTTTGTAGTCAAAGTCTGATGTGTTGTAGTCACATTTAAAACAATCAAAATAATAATAATCAAAAGCCTGAAGGTGTACACCTGCTCCCCAGGGGCGCTTCTAGACTGCTGGCTGTACTGGGTCCAGTCGGAATTTAGGGGTTTTGTGGAAAAGTACTCATCATCTGGGGATTCTGAGTTTGATTCCAGAGGATGCCACAAGTTCTATGGCCTGGAGAGCTCGTTTGGCGTGATGTCCTACTAGTGCAGAGGTCGAACCCAAACTCCTGGTCCTGGAATTAATGAACAGTCATAGTTTATAGAACCCAGGAATGGGAACTTCGAAGGTCTGGATTGAAAGACTCCTGGCGTATACTGTAAAAGCACCTGAGTAATGTTTTAAGGACCAAAGGTTTATTCTACTGTCCACCTTAAATCCATTGACAGTTAAAGGGCCTAATGGGCATTAGGAAATCCAGTTCTGGAAACTGGATTCAGGGTGCACTTCTGAGGACCCCTGAGCTAGAGTGTTGGGGTATACTTTGACGTGGTGTTAACAGCATCTCGAAACTATGCAGTGGGTGGTTTCACTTGACTCAGAGGAACCAGTGTTAGGAGGGTACTTCTACTGTGTGATTGGGGGGACCTAGCTATCAGGTGGAATTGGAAATGACTAAAACCACGTAGAAACTTAGCAGAATAGATATCATCACACAGTCATATATGCCTGAGAAATAATCAAAACCAAAATAAAAATACAGGCCAGTTGTTTGGTTTTGATTCGGCATTGTTTGCTTATTAACTACACAGAATGAAACCCAGTCTTATTGGTACAGGACTACACAAGTTGCTAACTAATTGTTTTGACTTGGTGGTCCAATATGTGTGTTCGGTAGGCTATAAGTGGTCAATCCCCAAAATTAGCATTAGCATTGTGCTGGCTGCCCAGTGGCTAATTTGCTAACATGCATTGTTAAGTACATGTATATCGCCGCTGTCCAAAGAAAAACAAGCATCTCCAAAATGGCAACTTTACAGGAGAGGCCAAAAACCACATTACATTTGAATGCAAGTCAATGGAACCAGATGTCTTTCCAAACACTTTTGGGCCATTTCTGTTGGTCCGTTCATCATGCAGTCCTCACACAGTGTAAATGGCAGCTGCTGTGTTCAAATGATGTATAAAAGTCAAAATGGACAAAAATGGAGATGCATGATTTTCATTGGACAGCGACATAATGTTTATCTCCACCTCCAGTCGGACTATAGGCTGGAACCTGAAAACACACTTGAGAAATGTAGCTTCTGTAGTGACACTGTATAGCTATGTAGCCATGCGGTACAGCCCAACAACCCAACAAGTCTACAGTGGAAATGGGTGTAGACACGCTGGATGGCTTTGTATTAAACTGGCCTCATGTGTTGATCACAATGCACTTGGATGATTCCTGTACATTCCCATTTCCTATAGATCAAGGCCGGCTATACGGGTAACTACACCGAGCTACTTGCTGAGCTGGGCCAAACAGCCACAGCTGCCCTGCAGGATTTATAGGCTGAGGGCCAGCTGAGTGGGTTTCAGACTACAGTACGTTTAACTGTTTCCCATTAATTCTTCTCCAGGAGAATAGAGCGAGTATGGATTGTATTTGACAGCTTGATGCGTTCAAGAAGACAGACATTTCTTACAATCAGCGCTAAATCGAATGCAGGTTTTACTTTGGAGACTTTCCAGCATTTGTTCCACCGAATACGAAGTAGCCTGCCTGAGGAGGTCAACAGTTCTGGCACAGCCACCCTTTAGCAGCCTCAGTAAAACCGTCCCTGCTCTTTTTCCTCGCTGTGCATCATTACTGTCCAAAATAACTACGTATCCATGTTTGTCTATTTTTATTTTTCTACGTAATTCAAACACAGTGGCCGTCCAGTACACTGTCTAAATAATTATATAAGGGATTAATAAATAACCTGTAAACTCTCTCTAACTCTAACTCTCTAACCCTAACCCTTACTGTAACTTGGATTATATGTTAATAATGTCCTCCCCTTAAAATTAATATTATGGGGATACTGTTTTTTCTATGGGCAGCGATGATTCTAATATGTAAAATACAGCAATATGGCTATTATTATTATTATTATTATTATTATTATTATTATTATTATTATTATCGTCGTTGTCGCTGTTGTTATTATTATTATTATTATTATTATTATTATCATGTTGGTTCTATTATTATGTGAGTATTATTATTGGTTATTATTATCATCATTTATTCATTCATTAATTATCATTATTATTATCTATTGTTATTACCGTTGATCTATTATCGCTTTTTTTATTATTATTATTATTATTATTATTATTATTATTATTAGCATTATTATTAACATTATTATTATTATTAGCATTATCATCATTATTATTATTAGCATTATTATTATTATTATTATTATTATTGTTAGCACTATTATTATTATTATTATTATTGTTGTTGTTGTTGTTGTTATTATTATTATTGGCCTTATTATTATTATTATTATCATCATCATCATTATTATCATCCTTATTATTATTATTATTGTTGTTATTGTTGTTGTTGTTGTTAGCATTATTGTTATTATTATTGTTATTATTATTATTTGCATTATTATAGTTGTTGTTGTTGCTGTAATTATTTTTTCTTTATATACATTATATCTACATACATATAGTATATATGTGTGTAATATATATCAATATATAATATTAATATATAATTGCTGTAATTATTATATCTAGATATATATATCATGTGTACTATTATCATATACCTATATATAATATTATATACTATATATAGCATTTATTCAGATCTACATGACTGATATTCAAATATTCAGATATATGCTAATATGATATAAAAAAGTAGGTTAATATGGCTGCCATTGCTTATACTTTCATTTCTGCTATCAGGAAAAAAAACCCAAACATACTAAAATCATCTAACCCTCGTCATTAACTCGATAAAATGGGAAAAACCAACTAAGCCAAAAGAGCCCGCGCCCAGTAAAGAAATATCCGGTATTTTCCCAAAATTCAGTTTCGATTTAGGAACACTGTTGAAGCAGCCTAAATAACGATTTCCACATGATGATGGTTCTGTTAACGCGACTATATTCCAACACACTGAAGCACGTTTACTCTGCAGCCCCTGAATTAGTACAGCTACGCTTTACACCAGTGAACGTGGGTCGGATCTAAAAGTGAAACTATAGAAGAAGCTATAGATGTCATTTTTGCATATTTATAATGCATCACTGTCACATTTCCGTAAAATACTTCCTCCTGATGTTGAAATATTCACTTCCTGTCTCTGTGAATAATAATTCTTTACTCCTGAGCCTCTTATTCCCACCTTTAAAGTCAAGGAAAGAACCCAAGCACAGAAATATTAAACAGGTTCTCCAGTCTGGAGGAAAGAACCTAATCAGACGGTAGCAGTCATCTCCACCTGTCAGTAATTAGAGCCTCTCTTAGTAAATCTGCCCCAAAGAGGACCTTACCCGATGTTTACCTCAGTAGCATGTATGGGGTCATGCCCACCACAATGGTCCAGCAGTGCTGGGGGAAATTAACACGACTCGTCGATCGATAATCTGCTGAATTAGCAGTAATCAGCGCCTAATGAACTAGAACTGCTCCAGAATGTAGTTAGTGTTATCATGGCTGTACTAATCTGCATGCGTTTAAGCTCAGCCATAAGCTCCGTAGACTCGAGTTAGGTAGCGGGCTTGAACGCTCATTGTGTGTGCGCCTCCGTTTGTGTGTGTGTGGTCTCTCAGTACCCTTACAAATGGAACAGTGGGTCACTGGGTCCCTGCTCTGCATGCAGCTGTATCGATCGGGACGTGTGGAGTCAGTTTCCCTCATAGCGACCTGTCTGCTATCCGTCTGCCGTCCACTGACAGGCTTCTAAAACAGCAGGTCTGGTGGATGGTTACATATTTGAGAAGGTGGGCTCCGTGTGGATTTTCTCTGAAGCCTTTCTCATTCTCACTCAGACATTCCGGTCTTGTACTCCAGCTGTTATTTGACGTTCCCACTAATCCTGCGGTAGCACGCCGAGTGATTTCTAATGGAATTAGGACGTTGACTGAGTGTGCGGGGGTTCAGCGGCAGTCACGTGGTGGTGGCGGATCATTGATGGCTTGTTTAATTCATTTTCTTCACTTAACTGCACTTTTTGATTGACTGTCCGATAGACATGCGGTAATTAGGGCCCGAACAGTCGCTGTTACTGACTTCAAGGAGCTGGAGCTTGTAATAACCCATGTGTGAAGTTCTGAAATTCTGGGAAAGTGAATATGACGTAGCTTTACGTCCGATCACAAACATCTCAGTAGTGTCATATGGGGTTTGTGACTTGGCAATATAAAATGAATCATGATACAGAGGTTACAGGCAATACAGTAATGGGATATTGAGAACAAGGCAGTGCTGTTTTGGAAATATCATTTTAGGAAAAACTGTCATAGTATAAAAAACACATTACGATTTACATAGGTTTGTTTATGTTGGAGTCAAAGAGTCCAATGACTGGAGAACATTGATAACTAGTAGTCAGGGCTTCAGACATATCACAGAATAACCCACTGGTCTTTATGTTTAACTGTTGATTAATAATCAGTATTGTGTCTCTGAAAATGAAATTATATTATCGCGATACTGTACTCATTTTTTATATCCTCATGAGCTCTCAGTCAGTAATTATAAAATAGAGGGTTTCAGTTGTAAACTAGAAACATGCATTTCCTGAAGGAAAAACACGGATGATTGCGCAGCTTGCTTAGT
>JAMWET010004461.1:240000-242500 GCA_024036415.1 Prochilodus magdalenae
TATGCTGAATTACCGCAGTCATGGTTGTTATGCTAGCCAAGAACGGCGATATCAAACCTACCCACCGAGAAACTGAAATATTAGTCTGGGGTGTTTCGTTTTTGAATAGCCAGAAAAGACCCTTATAGGAAAGAGCCATGTCACTGACTTGGCCAGTCGTGCAAGACCAAACTCTAATCGTTCCAAAATTGATTTTTCAGCCAGAGGCCCGTATCCTCCTCTTTAATAAGACGTCTGGTGAAACTCAAATGTGCCGTTTAGATTTGCAGACAGAAGCAATCAACTCTTAGTTGTCTAAACTCTAATAATCAAACCCAGATTTGTTTTTTTAAACACGAAGGGTGTGCCAGAAAGCTCGTCCGATCCCTCACCGCTCCTTTTAAAGGAGCCGCCTGTCGAACATGTACTCCCAAACAAATAGGGGCCACCAGAAAGCTGTCCGAGCAAAATCATAGCCAACCTGGAAATGCAGAGTCCCTCGTTTTTCCCCTTCGCTCCTTACAGGGGCAACCTTCATCCCTGTACTCGCCAAGAGCATCTCCGATGGTGGAAGAGCAGTGCCAGGGTTAACTCTCGTTCTGCTTCCGTTTACGTCACTTCTTACGGTTCCTGGTGAGCGTGGTTTGGTGCCGGTAGACGCTCGCCAAAAGACATCACGACACTGGTAGCTGTAGAGGGTCTACTGTCAACAGCCGCCTTGGAGAAACAGAGCGGTGTCTATATCTTCACAGTGAACAACAAACAGGTCTTTAAACAGTCTGGCAGATGCTGTGCACTGCGCTAGCTTCCCCATTCTAATCTGAGTCTGCACAGATGACTTTCCTCCACAGCCAAAGAGCCAGGCCGGTGCAGTAATGTGGAAGTGAATAACAGTGGCGTTAAATAATTGAGTGCCATTAACCAGCATTAGCCGGCTCCACATTCTGGTCCCTCTTTCCTTTTTTTCCTGCCCTCATCTGTCTGAGTAGGTGCGGCACTGCCAGCTGGCTCGAATTAATTTGAAATAAGAAATCTGAAAGGTTTGGTCCAGCGGATGAGGTTTCGCTGGCACGCTGCCATGCTGCTGTCATCGCCGGACGTGGACAGATTTTCCCACCACCTTATCTGGTTATTTAGAAGGTGGAGGGCAGTGTTAGCTTGGGCCAAGCCCATTTAACCCTGAAGCAAAAACTGTTGGTAATAAAATTGTGGTCAGTTCATTTGGACTTAACAACCACCTGGGAAACTTGGTAGACCCATCAAACTGGGCCCATCCAGCAAACAGCATGTGAAGCTTTGTCCTTTGAGAGAGAGAAGAACATCAAGCTCCAGTCCTGCTTCAGATCTGAAGACAGGTGTTTCTTATAATCCTTCCACTGTGAGAAGACACCTCAACGCTATGGAGGTCTGAAAGGAGGTGTAGCTGTTCAGGAAGCTCCTCACTGAGAAAAGGAGACGCTGGACTGACCAATCCAGACTCCAGACCTCATTATCACTGATTGGGTTTCATATCTGCACCTCCAAACGAATTGGTTACCGTGTTTTAGTGAACCACTAATAAAAATTAATGCCATGGAGAGTTCACCGAAGTAAGTGTCTGTCTCTCTTCTCCTATAGGCTGGACCCGAAGGACAAGTGGATGGTCAGTCAGTGACAGAGCACTGTCGAAAACTCGTCAGCTTCACTCTATCGGGTATGTGTTTTCCGACAGCCCCTGTGGTGCTGTCCTGCTTTCCTAGAAGCCAAACTAATTAATGGGACAGGGTTTAATCTTTATGCTGATGGTAAGTGAATTGGATCAGTTCTCTCTGTATTGCATACGGTGCACATCTTCACCGCCCCCATGTGGATAAAAAGTGACGGTGCATGTTTAAAATGTAGAGAAACTAAAAGTAATTTGTAAGCTGCATAGCATATTTACCTGTTGGAAATATCGTGATCGAAATGGAAGTCCAGGTGTTAATAATTACCAAAGCAGAATCTAGAACCTAGAACCTAGAACCTAGAACAACCCCTGTTGTTACATTTGATTCCCATTTTATGAATTGTGTATACAGTGGAGGGTAAACCAACCATCATATTATTATTATTAATATTAATGAGGTTTAAAGGGACGAATAGCGGATTCCGGTAAGTCATATTTAGCTATTTAGCACATAGCATAACTCTGCTACATGTTGGTGATGGTGTCGGTAAAGGTGTAGCTGTAGCACTGACCTGCACTGGGAGTGCTCTTACTAGCTTCATGTCGTGTTGTCTAAAAGCTGTTGGTAGACTGGTGATTGTTTTGATCTAGTATCTGATGATGTTAGTCTTGGACCTAAACCGTCCTTGATCATTTTCTATAATGGTCAGCTACGGTCTTGGCCAGTTCTAGTCTTGGCCAGTTCTAGTCTTGGCCAGTTCTAGTCTTGGCCAGTTCTAGTCCTGGCCAGTTCTAGTCTTGGCCAGTTCTAGTCTTGGCCAGTTCTAGTCCTGGCCGGTTCTAGTCTTGGCCAGTTCTAGTCCTGGCCGGTTCTGG
>JAMWET010004461.1:247500-287500 GCA_024036415.1 Prochilodus magdalenae
ACGTCACGTTGCACCACAGACTGTCCAGGAGTTGGCGGATGCTTTAGTCCAGGTCTGGGAGGAGATCCCTCAGGAGACCATCCACCACCTCATCAGGAGCATGCCCAGGCGTTGTAGGGAGGTCATACAGGCAGGTGGAGGCCACACACAATATTGAGCTTCATTCTGACTTGTTTTAAGGACATTACATCAAAGCTGGATCAGCCTGTAGTGTGTTCTTCCACTTTCTTTTTGTGTGTGACTCCAAATACAGGCCTCCATTGGTTAATAAATTTGATTTCCATTGATGATTTTTGTGTGATTTTGTTTTCGGCACATTCAACTTTATACAGTACACAGTTTTAAATGAGAATAATTTAATTCATTCAGATCCAGGATGTGTTATTTGAGTGTTCCCTTTATTATTTTGAGCAGTGTATATCAAGACACATGCACACACACACTATATACACAGCTCTGATATGTATGTAACTAATGAGTTCACCTTCTCTCCTCCCTGTAACTCTCAAACCCACCTAATCAGACGCTATGGGCTCACTGCTGGGCGCCTCCTCCATGAACGGTGACCCGGGCAGCCCTTCTGACGACGAGGACATCCTGCCTCCGCCCTCGCGCATGCCTAGAGGTCCATCTCCCACCGGCTCTGAGGGCTCCCTCCACAGCGAGGCCTTCAGGACGGACGAGGGTCCCCTCGACCCAGACGAGGAGCGGATACTGAGAGACTACGCCCCCGATTCGGCCGAGGGTGCTGCGGGACACACCCAGAGGCAGGTCTCTCTGAATGACTATCTGGATGCTATCGAAGCCCCGAAGGGCCCCGGAGACCGGCCCCTGGGGGGGGCATCTCCGAAACTGCGCTCCAGCTTTCCTACAGACACCCGACTCAACGCCATGTTGCACATAGACTCAGACGAAGATGAGGAAGGACACTCCTCTCAAGAGCCCCCCCTGACCAATGGAGTCCAGGCAGCAGGGGGGCAGGGGACGTCTGAGCAAGACCAGAAGGAGGGAGAGGGAAGTCATGGCTGTGAGGTGGAAGCGGGGGCTTCGAGTAGTGGCGCAACTAAAAGCCAGAATGGTGGCGCAGAAGGGAACCAGGAGGGAGGAGCCAGCCTGGGACAGGCGGCTCAGGCTGCCTCTGCTTCCCAGCAACCGGCATCCACAGCTCAGGTGGGCAGCTACAGATACAAATGACTGTCTTGTGGGCTTCCCACCACCCCGTCCCACCGATGTCCAGTCAGGGACACTGGGGAAGGTGCTCCTAGCTAACAGGTGCATCTCTGTAGGTGGAGAGCGAGATATAGGCGTAGCGGCTGAACCTGTAAGCCTTCATCTAATCTCACCATCTTCTTCCAGGACCCGGACGGAGCTTCATCCAAAGAGGAAGCCAGCGAAGAGGTGTTCGTAGCCACGGAAGCTGCCGTCTCCGAAGCCTCGGCGGCTAGCAGCAGCGTAGCTAGCGAAGGCGGAGCCAAGCAGTCAGAGCACAGCAGCCCTCAGGAAGAGCCTGGCGGCTCCAGCAAAGCCAACGGCGAGGAGGAAGGCGGGGACGTATGGAGGAGGAGGCAGAGCTTGCGGGCATCAGGAGGTGGGTCCCAGACAGAAGGGACGGGCGACCCGGAGTCACAAAGAGCCGCAGGTGATCAGGCGGAAGGTGGCACGGAAGCTGACGGAGAGCCAGGTGAGTGATGTATGTTAATGAATGAGCTCTGTGGTTTATACAGTGTAATGTGCAGCTGCATTCATTTCAGTGGAGTTTGATGTTGTTTCTGTAGGAGCTACTGCTCAGGTGAATGGGCACCAGCCCGTTCGCTCTCTACCGGCCGTACGCCACGATATAAGCCGCTACCAGAGAGTGGACGAGCCTTTACCGCCAAGTGAGTGCATGAGTTTCCTGTGCCTTGGGTATCAGGCTGTGATAGAGCCCATTGGAAAGAGCTACTAGTAGACAGATGGACTGCGGTGGTTCCGCCAGTGAGGTCCAGTGCTGTCAAACAGCCGGTGAAAACCTCAGACTGTCTTTGATCGCAACCAGAGAGCCAAAGCAGACCTTGTTTGTGGAGCCGGTGTGGTCCAAAAAATGTGGAGTGGTCTCGAAGGGGGTCAGGAGGACATATGGACGTAAGGTTCATCCGTCTGGTCTTTGGAGCCTGAGTTTGAGAAGGTCTACCAAGATCACCAGGCTTGGTCACGTTCATCTCACTGGCCCACCGGCTAAACCATCTTGTAGCTTAGCTTGTAGCCTAGCTTGTCAACCACCTTGCCCACCATAGACCAATGTAGGCTGTCCAAACCCAGACGCTACTCAGCTAGCTTCAGCAGCGCCGTCGTGCTGGTCATCCAGCATGACCATGTTGAGGGCCGACTTCCACCAACCACCATTTTTGTGTGTTGCAGACTGGGAGGCTCGTATCGACAGCCATGGACGCATCTTCTACGTGGATCACGTCAACAGGACCACCACCTGGCAGCGGCCCACAGCCCCACCCGCACCTCAGGTCCTGCAGAGGTCGAACTCCATCCAGCAGATGGAGCAGCTCAACCGCCGGTTAGAAACGCACCCACCGCAGAGCGTGTTAGCCAGGCAGAATTCGTGAACCAGCTCTGAGACATGCATTTATACAGGGCCTCTTTCATTCTGCTCCACCTGGGGGGTACTGCAGCACCGTCAGCCCCCCCCTCCCCACGCCCCGTCACTACACTGAAGTGCTCGCTCACAGATGCTGATCAAACACCAGCTCAAAATCCATCATCCACTTCCTAAAGAGCGACACGCCGTTTCTAATCCTCTCTGTAGCAAACAGAATCTCTCCTGAAATGCCATCTCTGTGTTCTGGTAGTCTCTTCTCTCTCTCTCTCTCTCGCTTCTTGCTCTCTCGCTCGTCTCGTATCCGACGTCTCTTCCATCATAGTCTCTCTCTCTGTCTCTCCTCCATCCTCTCTCTCTCTCTATCATCATGTCTCTTTGTGGGTCTCTCTTTCTGTCCTCTCTCTCGTCTCTCTCCTCTCTTCTCATCTGTTCCTGTCTCTCGTCTCTCCCTCTTTCTCTCTGTCTTCTCTCGCTCTCTCTCTTCTCTCTCTCTCTCCTTTCTGTCTCCTCTCTCTCATTGATCTTCAAACACGATTCTCTCTGTCTCTTCTCTCTCTCTGTGTCTCTCCACTCTCCTCTCTCAATGTTGTCTACTCTCTCGTCTCGTCTCTTCGCAAATACACTCGTGTTCTTCTTCCATCATACTCTCCTCTCTCACCTCTGCTTCTCTCTCTCTCTCAATCTTTCTCTCTGTCTCTTCTCCTCTATGTCTCGGGTCTCTCTCATTTCTCTCTGTTCTCTTCTCTCATTCTCTCGCTCTCCTCTTGTTCAGGTCTCTCTCTCTCTCTTTCTGTCTCTCTGCTCGGATCTTCTCTTCTCTTCTCTCTGCGTCTCTCTGTTGTCTCTCTCTCTTTCTCTCTCTCTCTCTTTCTGTCTCTCTCTCTCAGTCGAAAACAATTCTCTCCGACTCTTTCTCTGTCCTCTCTCTCTCGTCTTCTCTCCTCTCTCTCTGTCTCTCTTCTCTCTGTGCAAAAGCCCTCCAATTCGCTCTTCAAAAAAGGAGTAGTTATTGTACGCGTCTTCTATCATTTCATCGATCTCTCTTCTCTCTCGGTCCTCTCTTTCTGTCTCTCTCTCTCTCTCTCTCTGCCTCCCTCTCTGTCTCTCATTCTCTCTCTCTCTTTCTGTCTCTCTCTCTCTCTCTCTCTCCCTCCCTCCCTTTCTCTCTCTCTCTCCCTCTCCCTCCCTCTCGCTTTCCCTTACTCTCCCTCTTACTCTTCCCCCTACTCTCCCTCTCTCTCTCTCTCTCTCTCTCTCTCTCTGTCTCTCTCTCTCTCTCTCTCTCTCTCTCTCTCTGTACCTCTCTCTCTCTCTCCTTCTCTCTCTCTCTCTGTACCTCTCTCTCTCTCTCCTTCTCTCTCTCTCTCTCTCTCTCTCTCTCTCACTCTGTGCCTGCCCCTCATTCTGTCCGTCTTTCGCCCCTTTTGTTCAGGTACCAGAGCATCCGGAGGACAATAACCAATGAGCGGACGGACGAGCAGGCGGCGGAGATGCCCTCTGATGACACGGACCTGATGCACCACTCTATCCCCGGTACACACACAGTGCCTTGTGCGCTGGGCGGCGCCCTGAGATCCATCACAGTAGTGTAGTCAGTAACAGGGCAGTGGGCAGAAGCCAGGACACACCCTGCACAGCCTGCCAGTCCATCACAGTCAGAGCGGTTTGATGTGCAAGAGCTCATCACAGAGAAACTTTAGATTCCTGGATTCTGACAGTAGCGGTGAACCAGGTGTTGCGTTTATGCACTGTGACTATGTAGCCAAGCCCCACGCATTAACCCTGAGATCTGTGTTCCAGAGTACCGCAGGGACGCGGCGGTGGGTCCGGCTAACTCACGCTCCCGCCTCTCTCTGCTGCTGCAGTCGCCCAGCGCCAAGTTCCTCACCAGCCCTGACTTCTTCAGCGTGCTCCATTCCAACCCTGTGAGTGCCGCACCCTGTGTCTCCGTCTGCAGGTCTACTGCGCTGATGCATGCGCCTAATCGTGTTCCTTCTCTCCCGGCCCAGAGTGCCTACCGCATGTTTACAAGCAACACGTGTCTGAAACACATGATCAGTAAAGTCCGGCGCGACGCCCACCACTTCGAGCGATACCAGCACAACCGGGACCTGGTCACCTTCCTCAACCTGTTCGCCAACAAGCAGCTGGAGCTGCCGCGCGGCTGGGAGATGAAGCACGACCACACCGGCAAGGTCAGCCTCGGGCACACCTCTCATCTACATCCCATAAACATGTCCTCAGGGGTCTCTTAGAAGTCTCACAGTGTGGTCCGGATTAAACCCTGTAAGGACGTGCACACTGTGAGGAAGGGGTGATGCTGGTTTACTCCATGTAGGCGGGATTAGAGTTGATCCAGCGATTTCATAAATCTGTAGATTCCGAACACAAGGTCCTTCTGCGAGGTGACGGTGGTCGTATGCCTTTACCACAGCTGAGATTTCGGCTGTGCCAGACAGAGTGTCAGCCACGCTTATGAGTCTGACTAGGTTTTCATGATCCAAGAAAATGACCACAAGCTAAAACGGCCCTCGGCTTCGTAGTGTCGATATTTAGCTTGGGCCAGGCTTGCAGCATAGCCGTTCCTGACTGAGGAAAAGAAAACAACATGGAACGTTTACTCTGCACGTCACTCGGTTCCTTTTGTTTGTCCATTGATTTGGTTCCTAGGCATACAGCTTCATGGCAGGGGCTCCTCATCTTAGCTGAAGGCTGAACAAGGCTACCAAATATAAACCAATGCACCAAATTTCTAATTTTGGTATTTATTTCGGGGAGAAATTGAACACAGGCTATACAGGACTAAATGAAAACCCGAGGGTAGATCAGAACACAGCCCGGGAATACCGCAGAACAGGAGCTGGAAGGAACAGTGGGTGAAAATTCCTGAAACAAGAATAGAAGGGTGTGATATCCGTCATCGGAGGGGGTGTTATCAGTTACTCTTTCTATGGGTCGGCTCCATCTTGCAGTTACTCCCTCCTGGACTAATCAGACTGGATCTAATCAGACTGGATCTAATCAGACTGGATCTAATCAGACTGGATCTAATAGATGTTCTTCTTCTTTCCCGTCTCATCCGGTACATTAACTTTGTGTTTTTCTTTTCTTTTCTATAACAAATTGATGCTGCTTTGAGACGTTGGTTGTAAAAAGCACTATACATATAAACATTGATTGATTGATTGATTGATTGATTGATTGATTGAGTTACTGGACCCCGTTTGAAAACACTGGCTGCCCTTTACCGTAGAAACGCTCCAAAGGGTTCGAAACTTTTGATTCCCGTACCCATCTAGCTGATTCTTCCTCTTCTGACTCCTCCTCTCCGTGTTCTCTCCCGCAGCCGTTCTTTGTGGACCACAACTGCCGCGCCACCACCTTCATAGACCCCCGCCTGCCCCTGCAGAGCGCCCGGCCCAGCAGCCTGCTGGCCCACCGGCAGCACCTCAGCCGCCAGCGCAGTCATAGCGCCGGGGAGGTGAGCACACGGCGTCTGGTGAGCCTCCCATATTCACCTGTTCGCTTCAACCGCTGTTCTCTCACCAAAGCCCCGCCCACAAAAAGGGGGAGTCGTCCCCACAACTAAGACGGTAGATCACAAGCTGAAAGTTGTCAGGATAGTGATCTGGATAGTGCTGAGTCACTGATCCTGTGTCTGACTGAATCTCAGACTGGACTTTCAGCTTGTGGTTTTCGGTTCTGACACTTTTTCACCTGTGAAGGTGATTAGCGCTAGCGTTAGCTAGTTAAGCATTAGCATTAGCTAAGGTTCTGTTTCAGCCAGAAAGGATACAAAGCAAAAGGAGTCACGCCCTGTCCTGTTCACGTTTGTCTGTCTTATCTGGCTTCCTGTTTCTGTCTGGTCATGTCCATGTGCTGTCTGTCACTCTGTTCCATGTGCTTCTGTTTGTTTTGGTTTCTTACTCCTCCTGTCTCCGCCCTCTAGTCAGGCCCCTCACATGTCTCTGGCTCCGCCCCTCCCAGGTGTCTCTCGTTAGCCCTTGTTGTTTTATACTCCATGTTGTGGCCTTTGTTCTTGCTTGGCGTTTGTTCCCCTGCCGGTGTTTTGTCTCCTTGTCCGTTGGTTGTGTCTTCCTGCTGGTTGATTGTGTAGTGTGTACTCTGTTCATTCATAAAAAGCTTTCAGCTCAGCGTGAAAAAAAAAAGATCTACAGGTAATCGTTAAACAAGAATTCAAATTAAAAACACTGAAAATTCTGCTTCAGTAAAGTGAAAGCCAGATCTGATCGGTGCCTACAAAATGAAAAGATAAAAATATAGACATTCCACTTATTGATCTCATAGTGGTTATCACATTCCCCACCTGTTTCAGGGCAAGGTGGCCAAGTCTTGTGCCCCAGCTCCTCCTGGTAGCCACGCATCTTTTACCTCCACAAGACACAGTTCCTGAAATCTTTCGTCAGGAGTGATTTAGTGATTTCACCATCCTGGAGAGCAGTCAGCTTCTGAAGTGGCCCTACGTCCTCCTTCACCGTGTCTGCACGGTCCTCCGATAGTAGATGGTCCTCCTGGAGAGGGTCAGTTTACATTATTGAGGTTTTCGGAAATGCATTCAGTGCAATGAAGCCTAAACGATGAGATATGGTCGCTGGAAATTTAGAATTTACCATATAACGCAAATTCGCAAAGCAACAACTGAAACGTGTAGATCTGGTCTAGTAGAACCCAAACACTGAAATAATGAACCCTGAAAAGGAGCATAAGCGGATCCTCAGTAAGTTCTAGAGAGTCCAGTTTGTGGTGGTGAAAGGAACCAGACGTCTAACTGGTTTAGGCCTCTTGAGGCTTCCTCACGTGTATTCTAAGACATGGTTACAGATATGAATCTACTTATACACTAACTTTCTCAGCTGTCTTGTGTTTTTATTTATTTATTTGACATTTACAACATTTAGCTGACGCTCTTATCCAGAGTGACTTACAGGGTTAACCATACTGGGCCAGTGTGGTGTTAGGAGTCTTGCCCAAGGACCCTTATTGGTGTAGCACTGCGTAGTCACCCAGACTGGGATTCAAACCCCAGTCTCCTATGGTGGTGGCTCTCTGGCAGGTACTGGTGTTATCCGCTACACCAACCAATTTCCTAGTTCTGTCTTCTGTCAGAAAAGTTGCTGCAGCCACCAACAACTGCTACACTTACAACATTGATTTTATATAAACTGATTTTAAAGTGGTGTATATGAATATGGTCTTTTGAATCCCCTTTTTTCTAACACCATCAAATGCTATCGTTCTTTACTTATTATTTGTTGACCAGGTCTTTTTTCCCCTGTTGCCTTGGCAGTGTTATTTTTGTACCCGCTCGTGCCTCCGACAGCAGATTTCCCCCAGTGCTGATTACTTTTCGCCGGGTCGGACCTCTGTGTGTTATCATACTGTACCTAAATTACTCCGCTAAGCTCTAAATCCCCCCACCGTCTTCATAACACGGGAAGGCAAACACTCTCATTATTAGAATAGAAATCCCTTCAGCTAGCAGAAGCACCTGGACAATCATGCCAGCAATAGAAGGGCTGCCGATGAGCTACTTAGTAGCTCACATAATAGCACATAATTAATTTTTTATGATTTAGTAGAGGAGCCAGCCTTATTATACACATACAGAGAACAACATATTCATTCAGAGGTTTTAACGCCCCTGTCAAATAACACATCCTCTGCACAGAACAAACTTATATATGACATATGTAGCAAATTAACTGGGCACAGATTATATTTATTTACACACATAATGCACTATATACGAGATAATATGAGTGTGTGGGAGTTATATGCCATGACTAATGTATATGCTACAACTTATATGATGCATTTTGTCATGTCATGTTTTCCAGTGTGTTAAATTCAGCAGGTAAACAGTAATGTGTGTGCTCCATAGAGGATCTGTTTACACTTGGGAAATCACATGATATTTGACCAGAGGCACCCAAACTTTTGTATGTGATCGCATACCAGCATATTTAATGAATGCTTTTCACATTTAAATCTGAAGTCGTGTACAAAATACGTAAAATACGTGAAATATGCTTTTTAAAAATATATAAATTCATCTATTCACCTATTATTTAATTTAGCAAATAAATTGGTACTAAAAATAGAGAGCACTGATAAGTAAACCCGGTTTGGTGTAGCACTGCGTAGTCACCCAGCCCGGGATTCAAACCCCTATCTCCCACATGTGGTGGTGGTGGCAGCTCATTGGTTGGTAGTGGTGTTATCCGCTACACCAACCAATTTCCTAGTTCTGTCTTCTTTCGGAAAAGTTGCAGCAACCACCAACAACTGCTACACTTACAAAGTAAAACTTCATATTGATTATAAATAAACTGATTTTAAAGTGGTATATATGAATCTGGTAGTCATTATATTTATTTACATACATAATGCCCTATATACAAGATAATATGAGCATGTGGTAGTTATATGCCATAACTAATGTATATGCTACAACTTATGCATTTTGTCGTGTCGTGTTTTTCATTGTGCTAAATTCAGCAGGTAAACAGTAATGTTTTTACCTGTACTATAAAGAAAACAGTACAAAAAATATTAAATTATTTTTACTTCGTGAATATTATAGTTTTTTATTTATTAATTTTTTTTTTTTTATTTAAAAATTATTTAAAAAATGTATTATTCCAAATTTGATTCCTTTAACACATTCCAACAAGGCTGGAGCTGGGGCTTGTTTACCCTATGTCATATCACCTTTCTGTTTAACAACCTTTAATAAAAGTTTGAAAGCTTTTTCCCCCCATTCTTTTATTATACCGCTCTGCAGCTTTAATGATGCCTTCACAGATGTGCAAGTTGCCCATGGGGACTAATGTCCCCATAAAGTTACAGATCCGGGATTTCGAACTTCACACAACAGTCAACAGTCCGGATGGTCCTTTACTTAACTTTTACCAGTCAAGTTAACCGGTCAGATCAGGACACACCCACTGCGCATCAGCCCATTCGACATGAGCTCCGAGAGGATTTCCATATCTTCCCAACTATCCTTAAATGTGGAAAATCATGAAAATAGGAAAAACGGGAAACAAGTAGTTATGGCCGAGCTTCATAACAGGCATGGGAACATGTTTACACCGCTTTTGTATGTTACAGGTGGGAGATGATCCTCGCCACACCGGACCCCCGGTCCTACCCCGTCCCTCCAACACCTTCAATGCAACCAATCGCAATCAGTGCCAGGACATGGTTCCCGTCTGTATGTATGATGTCATAAAATTGGGTTCCCATCATTTCTGCCTTCTAATAGATGTCGAGTATGTGAAGACCCAATTGGCTGAAATGCCGTAGGACATTTTTAATTGCCTGTTGTCTCTGCTGTGCTCTCGTTGTAGCCTACAATGATAAAATCGTGGCATTTTTAAGGCAGCCAAACATCTTTGAGATCCTGCAGGAGAGGCAGCCGGAGCTCATTAGGAATCATTCACTCAGGTAAAGTAATAATACACACATCGATACCTGGGATAGTGAAGGAATCCAGTGCACACGTTTACCTCTGCGTAGTCAATCAGTCAGGACATGCTTGGTGTCTGAAGTTGACTTCTGTAGATCTGTATGAAGCTAATGTGGCTAACCAGTTAGCACTGTGAAAGCTGAGAGCCCTAATCTGCTATGATATGAAGGCAGTTATTACACTTAGAAGGTGGATTCTCAGCTGCTGTGTTTATTTGTGCCGTAAAGGGAGAAGGTGCAGTTCATCCGTAACGAGGGAGCAGCTGGCCTGGTCCGTCTCTCCAGTGATGCAGATTTGGTCATTCTGCTCAGGTAGGTGTTGTGGATCTCAGCAACCATCTGTCCTCACAGTCACAATCGCCGTCATCAGGACTCCAATCCACCAAACCACTGCGTGTTTAATTCAAATCGTCGCTGTCCAATCAAAAACAAGTATCTCCTGAATGGCAGCTTTACAGGAGAGGCCAAACCCCTTATGAGATGGTAATGGAAGTCAATGGGACCAGACTTTTTTGGGTCATTTCTATTGGTCCATTACTCAAAACAAGTATCTCCAAAACGACAGCTTTACAGGAGAGACCAAACACCTCATTTCATTTGAATGGAAGTCAATGGAACCAGACGTCTTTCCAAACCCTTCTGGGCCATTTCTGTTGGTCCATTCGTCATGAGATTTTCCCACAGTGTAAACGGCAGCTGATGTGTCCAAATGATGTGTAAAAATAAAAATGGGCAAAAACGGAGATACATGTTTTTCATTGGTCAGCGACGGTATGCAGAAGGCACAGTGTTTTATATTATGTAATAACAACGTGTCTGATTTTCATTAAGAGTCCGATTATTTAAGTGATAGATTTTAAGGTTTAATGTTTAATATTTTTCTGGGGGGAAAATCCCTTTTGTCCATTTTCACTGGAATTTCAGTGCATTCCAAATAATTAGCCCTGTATAATTGTATGTAGGGCAGTACAGTGTGGGACACACACTCTTAGTTTTTCAGATTCGTGTATCTAATTGGAGATACTGTAATATCGTCCATTGTGAGAATGACACTAGTCAGCTGATTTAAATTCCGCCACCTCAGACTTTACCGTACTTCACAGACTAAACCACTCTCATTCTTTTCTTCAGTCTGTTTGAAGAGGAAGTGATGTCTTACGTGCCTCCCCACGCCTTACTGCACCCCAGCTACTGCCAGTCTCCACGCGGCTCCCCCGTCTCCTCCCCTCAGAACTCCCCCGGTGAGGAAATTACATGAGGAATTCGCCTCTGGTAAACTGGCAAACTGACAAACTGAGATCACAGCCCAGATTTTGATGGTGGTATCTTGTTATGCCCTTGAAATATAATTAAATATTTAATCACATACAGCCGTGTTTATTAATGATCTCAGTAAGTATCTAATTGTCTATAGAGGACGTTGTTGGCAATATTAGGGGTCCAAGCACCACATTTTTGTTCATGTATTATTGGTAGGTCAGTGGTTTTGTGATTTCACAGCTAGAACACAGCCTTGCAGAGCAGCAACAAAACCAATCCCCAGTGAGGGATGTTTTCACAGGACAAGGGCCCAGGATTTTAGATAATCCTTACCCGCAACATGGAGTCATATCCACATACTGATTTTCACAAGTCTGCCTGTGGGCCTCGTTTTACTGGGTGCCAAAGGGAAGCAGGCTCCACTGCGGTGGTTTGACCCAAATCTTATGATACTTTCAGATTACCCAGCGAAGGTAATCCCTAGATTAGATACAGGGATTTTCCATCATGTTGAAGATATTTCCTGGCATGAGTTTGAAAAGAAAGTGTTTCGGTTGCATTTACTGACATTCAGATCCACAGCTTTATTAATGGGCAGTAATCACTGGAGTTAACCTCATGAGCCGATTACATATAGCTAGTTCATGAGTCCTGTAGGGTTTGTCGCTGATGTGTACCGTAACATGAAAGGGATTTACCTGCTCTTAGGTACACAACGAGCCAATGCCCGCGCTCCTGCCCCGTACAAGCGAGACTTTGAGGCCAAACTCCGTAATTTCTACCGCAAACTGGAGACCAAGGGCTACGGACAAGGTCCGGGGAAGGTCAAGTAAGTATTGGTGAAGCTGCGACTCGAGCCCAAGTCAGCTAACAGGAAACAGTCTTTTACATTCTCATACAAATCTCTCTCCGTCTTCCATCAGACTCATAATACGCAGAGATCACTTGCTGGAAGATGCGTTCAACCAGATCATGTGCTATTCCAGGAAGGACTTACAACGAAGTAAACTTTATGTCAGCTTTGTTGGTGAGGAGGGGTGAGTGTCTGAAAACTGAAACTACATGTATATTCTAAGGACTAATCTGAACGAGAGGCGCTTACTGTGCCCTCGCCATACAAGGAAATTGTTGTTTGACATTTTATATGTATAATTATTATTATTAATAATTTAATAATTAATTAATTTAAGAATAATCCTTATAATTAAATTATTATTGTCAGTGCATTACGTTCTGGCAGTTAGAGGCCTATCAGACACTGCTGTCTCGTAGCTTGTCTCGTAGGAGGCCATATTTCAACAGATGTCCACAGATATCTTTGGGTATTTGACCACTCTCAACCTAGCAACTGTCGGGGTGCAGGGTTCCCAAGTGGCACAACCGGATAAGCGTAGGCCCTATAATCAGATCTCATGTTTGATTACTTGTGATGCCTCAGCCATGGATATCTAGCATTTCAGAGAGTGTGTTGAGCTGTCCAATTGATACTGCACTAGTGACAGCTTGCTACATCACAGGTCTCAGAGAAAGCACATGCTAGCCTTCATCCTCCCAGCCTGGTACCATGTGATTGGGTGGAGGCCTAGTTAACAACCGAATGATTAAATCGTGCAGTTACAGATATATGAGAGGACGAAACAGTTTCATCAGACTGTATTTATGAATCTCTCTAATTCAGTTACACAATTATTTATTTTTTAAATGATTTTATATATATGTATATATATATATATATATAATAAAAAAATATTAATAATTAAATTAATAAATTAATCATTCATAATATAAATTAACATATATATTATTTAATTATTTATTTGCTATTTCTTTCTTTTGATTTTTTACTTATTACTTTAACTTATTTTGATTGTGTACTGATTTACGTTTATAAGTCTGTCAGGTATTTGTTGTCTTAGTAGTTGCAAATGTTCCTTATGCTTGAATTCCTGCTGTGAGACATCTTTAAAAAAGCAATAAAGAAAAAGGGAACACAAAAAAAATAATAAATAAAATAATAAATTTTTAAAAATTCAGTTCCACTAATTTACATTCATTATTAAGAGTCCTGTCAACCATTATACCCGCACTGCTGTGCTGAGAATGATCCTCCACCCAGATCATTCGGACAGTCTCAGCATCACGGTCAGAAACCTACGAACAATGAATGAAAGTGGGGCTGATACACTGTGCAGAACCTAAACAGGGAGCTATATATAGTCTTATAGTGAACAGTAAGCGGCACTAGATAGGTGGAGAGTTTGTATGGTGTAGATTCGGTGTTGTCACTGTGGTTTCACTGGAGGGTCAAATTCATTGTCCTTGTCTATTTTTTCAGAGGTGCCAAATCTCAACATCTGCACAGATGTTTTGATGGAACTCAACTGAACCACGCAAATACAGATTCAGTGATGCTTGTCTCCGTCTGTTCATAGGCTGGACTACAGCGGCCCGTCGAGAGAGTTTTTCTTCCTTGTGTCGAGGGAACTCTTTAACCCTTACTATGGCCTCTTTGAGTACTCGGCCAACGACACCTACACCGTCCAGATCAGCCCCATGTCCGCCTTTGTGGACAACCATCATGAATGGTCTGTTTACGTTGTACTGATGCCAGCGTTCTTGATGATACGCTACGGTTACCTTCATGTTCACGGTCTTTCCTTCCTCTCAGGTTTCGCTTTAGTGGGCGTATCCTGGGTCTGGCTCTGATCCACCAGTACCTGCTTGATGCCTTCTTCACTCGGCCCTTCTACAAGGGGCTACTGCGCATGTGAGTGTGGCTCCGTGGACATGGCCCCTGGTTATACTCGTAGAAGCCTCTCACGTGGTCCTTACTACTCTCTCTCCTTTCACAGTCCCTGTGATCTGAGCGATCTGGAGTACTTGGACGAGGAGTTCCACCAGAGCCTGCAGTGGATGAAGGACAACGACATTGAAGACATGCTGGACCTCACCTTCACTGTGAACGAGGAGGTGTTTGGACAGGTGTGTGTGATGTGTCTAGTCGGGAGTGTAACACAGTAGAAAGTCGGGGCTCCAGTGTGGGGGGGGCAACAGTCTACTCATGTGGGTCCAACGATGCTACAGTCCAAGGGAGCCTCTATGTCTGTTGATGCGTCTCAGCGCTCCTTTCGGGAACACTGACCCAGCATGTCTAGCGCTGTTGCATTAGTACCAATTTTTAGAAACTGTGGTGGAGCTTCACGTGTCTTGGAGGTGATAGCCTTCATGCTAACAGCTTGGTAGATAAAGGGAGACATGAGCAAGGAGTGGGGGGACTTCTCGGGCGGTTAAGACCAGACTACTCAGTTGTGCCTTTGTGTGTTTCTAGATCACGGAGCGTGAGCTGAAGCCGGGCGGTGCCAACATCCCAGTCTCTGAGAAAAACAAGAAGGAGTACATTGAGCGCATGGTGAAGTGGCGCATAGAGAGAGGGGTGGTCCAGCAGACCGAGAGCTTGGTGCGAGGCTTCTATGAGGTACAGCAAGGGATCCTCCATGAGAAATTAACAGTTGGTCCTTAATGGTCAGTCTACTGAATCCAAGATAAAAGGGCAGGCATGAACACCAGCGCTAATTTTACCACCTGGTGGATGCTCCCAGTCAGCAGCGGTGAGAACCTTGGACAGTGGTCCAAGGAGGAACCTTGATATGGTGTAGGACACCCATGGACCAGCAGTCATTCCACATTGCGCTGTGCTGCGTACCAGTTCTCCATCAAAGTTACTAGAAAGGATACACGAGTTGGTACTAGACCTTGAAACGATGGAAGAGGGTTGACTGGTGGCTCCACTTCACACTTTAAAGGGTCTATCCCAGATACCACCACACCTTCAGCGGCTTTGTAGTCTCTGAGCTGTAGCAGGTTGGAGTTGGTTTGGTGGAACAGGGATGACCAGCTGCATACTAGGCAGGCGGTCATAACGGTTTGGCTCGTTGGGTACATGTGATTGAGCTGCTGAGGAACTCTTGAGAAAGGTCTTTGGTTGGATAGAAATCTGTCACGTCGTCACATGAATGAAAAGGTCAGATGCTAACAGGATGTCTGAATGCAGGTTGTGGACGCTCGGCTGGTGTCTGTGTTTGATGCACGGGAGCTGGAGCTGGTGATCGCTGGGACTGCAGAAATCGATCTGGGAGACTGGAGAAACAACACCGAATATCGAGGAGGTGAATGATGAAGTTTTAGAAAACGTCAGGGATCCGCTACACTGCTGTCCCATAGTCTTCTGGTTCAGTTATTAGATTTCAGTTATTCTACTTGGTAAATTATTACCAACCGTGAGTAAAGTAGACAGAAGTGGATTGAGAAGGTATTTATTCAGTGTGTTTTAATTAACCAGGCATACGCTGTCTATCTCTAGGTTACCATGACAACCACATTGTTATTCGCTGGTTCTGGGCAGCAGTGGAGAGATTCAACAATGAGCAAAGACTAAGGCTGCTTCAGGTGAGCACTCTCCCCTCACACATACACTTCACGAGTTGGGAGGTTTAGTTCGGAGCACCGAGCTTTTTCCATACCAGTAAGGTTTGTTGGTAGTCCATGTTAATTTGCAGTGTTAGAGCTGTAGATGCTGTACATGTCATTGTTAAGAATGAAAAAACTTTCTGAGAATATTTTATTCACGTCATTCTGAGAACTTTATATTGGTCTGTCCATCATGACACTCTTACCTTGTGGACGTTTCCTTCCTGAAGTACGGTGGCCGAGAAATGCAAAACAAATTATTAAAAAAAAAGCAAATTTACACATGAAAATTTGAAAATTACATTTGAAAAACAAAATTACAAAAGTAAAAACAAATTTACAAGACGTGAAGCACTTTTACCAGGACCAGAACCCTTTTACAGACTGCAAATTCTGACGGGGGGGTCTAACACACCAGAAGTGCATGTTGTGGACCCTTGTCCATAGAACTGGTGGTAGAGTGAGTGGAGTTTGGGATGGTGATGGCGTTAAAGCATGTGTTCTCCAGTTTGTAACATGCGTTTTATCCAGCTGGCCACGCTTCTGTTTTTCGTAGACGGAAGAGGCGAACAGGTGGCCTCACTAGTTATCCAATACAGCTGGTGTTACAGCCCACTTAGTTTCGGCAGCATGGCCACTTCAATAGATTTAAACGTCGCCTGTTCAAAACAGTTTGATTGACAAGGGTCCAGAGTACTTCCTGTGTGTTAGACCCACCCTTTCCATCAGAATTCGCAGGCTGTAAAAGTTTTTCACGTCTTGTAATTTTATTTTGGGAAATGTAATATTTTTTGTAAAATCGTTTTTTGCTTTTGTAAGTTTTTCATGAAAGTTTTTTTGTTTCATTTGTGAATTGTTTTTAAGTTTTGTAATTTAATTTTCTGAAATGTTAGCTGGTTTCGCAACTCTCAGCCACCGTAGCTATGGGACTTGTATGTCATAAATATTTTCAGATATAAGTCTGGTTAGTAAAGACATTTTTGAAAAGCTAGGTGTCCCCAAACTTTCTGGATTCACCAAGAGCTTAAAATTAGCATGTTGGAGCTCCAGTGTTTAACAATGTACTTCTTCTTTCTTAGTTTGTGACGGGGACGTCCAGTATTCCCTATGAAGGCTTTGCCTCCCTCAGAGGCAGCAACGGACCTCGCCGTTTCTGTGTGGAGAAGTGGGGCAAGATCACCTCTTTACCCAGGTAAGCTCACTACTGCATCTGCCGACTAACGCCAAGCCTTGAAACAATGATGGTCCCAGTTTGTGATGGTCCCCCAAAGCCTAAGTGTTAATACTAAAACTGGTTTAAGGTGGGAATTTTAATTTATTAAAAGTATATTTTAGCGATACTGATACATGACATGGTTTGGTGTACACTGGGTAATTGGCAGAGGCTCTGATTTCTTTACCATGCTGGTGACGGAAGCCTGTGCTACCATGTTTACAAACACCAGTGACCCAGTGGTGCTCCCTCCGGGACCAGGGAGTAGTCAGGCAGCACAATGGGAAATTTCCCATGTAGGACCAGTAAAGTTTACCATAGCATTATTTAAATAGCCCTACACAAGACAGCCACTAGGTGGCACTGGAGGCCAAGCCACAACTATTAACATGAATTCATTTCTTGTTGGTTCCAACAGGGCTCACACGTGCTTCAATCGTCTCGACCTCCCTCCGTACCCCTCCTTCTCCATGCTGTATGAGAAGATGCTGACCGCGGTCGAGGAAACCAGCACCTTTGGCCTGGAATGAACTCGAATATGAACTGATGCACTCCCTCTCCCTCTAAGTTTTTTAGGAGAGACTTGAAAGCCTCAAACGAGCCCCTCTTGCTTGATGGCGCCAGTCATCAAAAGCACTTAGGACCCATTTTTTTTCGTGCACTGTTTTCCTTTGTAATATTCACGGGTGGAAAAGGCTTCACAGACCGGAAACAGTGAGCCCATACAATCAGCTGACAGCTCCCAGCTGGTTGGGAGGGGGACAGGATCGCCACACTACGGAAGAGAACCCTTTCCGGGAATCGAGAAGAAGAAAACGACTGGCCAGCCCAAAGTTACGATGGGAGTGAATGTATGAAATCGCTAAAGAACAAACCAACTCTATGCTGGACAGACAAACACAGCGACGAGGCACAATCCGAGTGGCTCCACTGCGGGAATCGTTGGATCTGTCGGGGTCTTTTGAACAAGTTTTCGCGACCGAGGAAGAAACCGTACAGGCTTCGTGACGGCATGACAAGAAAACGCTGTCTACTTCTTCTGCAAAACGCCTTTCTTTTTCTAGCCACCACGGCAGTGCGGCGTGAATGTACACGTGATACCCTGCAGAAGCAGCTTTGTATTAACCGCCACTGCTTTCTTAGATCGCCTCAAGCACGGTCACAATCAGCTTGTGTTATGGGGCTGACCAACACCTACACCTTAACGTACGGGAAGTTCCAAATGTATAGACTTCTGTTTAGTCATGTTTATACGTTGCTAGTTACACGTTTATACCTATTGTTTGACACTACAAGATATCCAGGTAGGCAGCGGGCCTACAACGCATCCTTCGTTTTCACTACAGTTAGACATTTGAAAGGGCACCTCTCTTTAGATAACACTTGAATAAGGCACATGCCCACTATGAATAAACCATCTCCGGAGAATGAACCACTGATGGTTTAACTGTATGCCGACATCATTTTCAAAGAAAGAAGAATTGTAATGTTTAAGCTGTTGGCTTTTTTTCCTCCTTTTAAACGAAACAGACTATAAAGATTTGACTCCACTACTTTTTTATTTCGGAGGCTGTAGGTGTTATGTACAGGGCTGAGAATGTTATCACGATTTTGTACTGAACACAGCTTATTTGAATGTGCACACATTTAGTTTCCCTTGTGTCGCCTCTTCCCAAGAGTACAGTATTTCTTTCCAGGCCTGAGCGAAGAATAGTCGTCACAGCCACTTGAACTCGGGCTCCCTGGATTTTAAACAACACTGCCATGACCTTGGACCTTCTGGATTGTAAGCTCCCTCTGAATGTTTTGTAACACTGAAAGTGAAACAAAATCGTAAAACGTGCTGGAGAAAAAAAAAAAAGATGGTTATCGTAGTGTGCCTAGATCAACTCCGATCCGATAGGTCCAAATCCACACTTCCGTCATTCTAGTTCAAAGCTTTTATGATTTCATATTTATACTTGCACTGAATGTACCAAAGTTTTTGGGAAGGCTTACGCCATCCTGATCTTCCTCGCTTTCTTTGTGTTTGTTTGACTGGAAACATAAAACTTCACATTCCTCTCATCACCCAGCCGTCCCTTCACTTGTTGAATTTTGCATTGTAGTATAGTCTGTTTCATTGTACTCGTTTTTTTTCTTCTTCCAAAAGTAAAGAACTGGCGAAAGAACTGTGTTGGTTACATAGTGGCTTACTTGTATTTATTTTATTTTCTCTGCCAGGATATGTTTGACAGCTTAAATAAATAAAGACATTTGAACAAAACCTCAAAAACTCTGAGACTTTGATCAGGAAACAAATTCTAAAGAGCCAAACCACACCACAATAACATGGGTAGGCTGCATGCATAGAGTAGCTTTACTGGGGCAAATCCAACACTCGGGGCAGGCAGGGGTCAAAACACTGGAAGACAAAATTGAGATACTGTAGTAGCACTACTGTCTGATCAACATGAACCACCACAACACGCCTTAACACACCAACACCACCTGCTCTGTGGGGATCCTGACCATTGAAGAACAGAGTAATAAAGTATACAGAAAAACAGATGGACTACAGTCTGTAGAACTACGAGGTGTTCCTCTATACTAAGTGGAGCTGATGAACCCCTAAGTGAGTGTTTATACAAGGTGGTGTACCTACTACAGTGTCCGGTCTGTTTAACTAAAGCACAAGCATTACAAGATCAAAACTTGAAAACTCACAAAGTTATATTTATACTTTATTATATACTGATGATGTAACCCAGCGAGCAGTACTCACTTCCCTCTGGGGGTTGTTGTTTTCTCTCTTTCTTTTCCTTACATTGTCGCTTTGGAAAAAAAAAAGGAAGAAAGTGAAAAAGATTTTACAAAAATTTAAAATTAATAAAACAATAAATTATAAATGAATAATGTAATATACTTGTTGTTTTTTTTTTACTTATTAGAGAAGTAGAGAAGAGTAGAGATAAAGAGGTGTGTTCTGAGTGTGAAATTATTTCTCTAGGGCACGGGAGACTCCTCTATCTGGCAAACACACACAGAGGAATCATAACCAAACCCAAATCCTGCATAGAGGGGCTCACTGATTTGGGAGTGGAACGTATGCAAGTGTGTAAGTGTGTGTGTGGCAGTAGAGACGCTGTAAAATGATATCGTGCCAGCCATCCCGTCCAGATACACACCCACTCTGTTGGAACGAACTGAAGGGGCAGATATTTCTGTGCTTTTATCATGATGACAGGCAGAGTAGCTGTTACTGTAACAGCTTAGTCTCCATGATTTGCTGTTGTATCCAAATCTACACTTCCGACCCCTTCCTTTCCTCTTAATTCTCTTAGAAGTCACTGCTATATCTACATCTCCGCTCCACTCAGCCTCCCAGTAACATCGTCCAGACAGACTCTCTCTACACAGAACCTGAAACCTGCAATCAAATCTCTCTGGATGATCAGGATACGCCTGCTCCTCTCCCACACACACCACTTTCCTGTTCTCTTCACACAGAGAGAGACGTCTATGTGCTGTGTTTGGGTCGAGTGTGAGCTCACAAGAATCTGAACACAAGAAAAAAAAACATTCCAAGAGATAATACAACACAAGAGGAGAGATTTAAAAAAAAATTATATCAGCACAAGAAAGATTGCATGTGTATGTGCATTAACTTACATTTTGTTAGACCTGGTTTGGTTGTCCATTCTCCACAGCCATCTAATCTAAAAAATCACAACAGAAACAGAACAAAGAGAAAGTTTAAAATTTTATATAACATACAAAACCTGTATTTACCTTACCTCACTAAAGTTTTGTGAGTGCTCGGCCTGGGTACCAAACTGGGCCCCATGTGGGAAGGCCATGGTTGAACCCATGGCCTCCCTAAACAGGGTCATGGGTTCAACCTTTTAATGTTTTCCCTGCTCTGTACAAACCCCATTTAGTATCAGAATCACTTTATTTATGCGTATGCAGAATTTGTCCTGGTGACTGCACACACATTATACATATAAAAGACTATAGCAAATATTTAAAAGACAAGAAGACAAAATAAAATAAACATAGAGTACTCTGAATAAGAATGAGGGTAGATATAAAAGGGCCCATGTAAAAGATGTTAAAGAGATGAATATGTCGTTATGTACATTGTTTTTTACATTATAAATAACTTTTGCCATGAAAGTGCCATTGTGTGTGATGTGACTGTTCTATTTCTAAATCACACCAATATCCAATCTCTTCCATTGTTTCCAGTACCACTGCAGTGTCTGGCAAAATTTGCACACATACATATACATTTACACTCAGAATAGAACACGAATCACAGATCAAAAGTTTAAACTGAGAGAATGTATCATTTTAAGGGAAAAATATGTTGTTTCAAAATTTCATGGTGTCAACAAATCCCCAAAAAGTTGGGACAAGGCCATTTTTACCACTGTGTGGCATCCCCCCTTCTTCTTACAACACTCAACAGACGTCTGGGGACAGAGGAGACCAGTTTCTCAAGTTGAGAAATAGGAATGCTCTCCCATTCATGTCTAATACAGGCCTCTAACTGTTCAATCATCTTTGGCCTTCTTTGTCGCACCTTCCTCTTTATGATGCGCCAAATGTTCTCTATAGGTGAAAGATCTGGACTGCAGGCTGGCCATTTCAGTACCCGGATCCTTCTCCTACGTAGCCATGATGTTGTGATTGCTGCAGAATGTGGTCTGGCATTATCTTGTTGAAAAATGCAGGGTCTTCCCTGAAAGAGATGACGTCTAGATGGGAGCATATGTTGTTCTAGAACCTGAACATAGTTCTCTGCATTAATGGTGCCTTTCCAGACATGCAAGCTGCCCATGCCACAAGCACTCATGCAACCCCATACCATCAGTGATGCAGGCTTCTGAACGGAGTGTTGATAACAACTTGGGTTATCCTTGTCCTCTCTGGTCCGGATGACATGGCGTCCCAGTGTTCCATAAAGAACTTCAAATCATGACTCATCTGACCACAGAACAGTCTTCCATTTTGCCACACTCCATTTTAAAAGACCCCTGGCCCAGTGCAAACGTCTGAGCTTTAGGAGCTTGCTTAGAAATGGCTTCCTTTTTTGCACTGTAGAGTTTCAGCTGGCAACGGCGGATGGCACGGTGGATTGTGTTCACTGACAATGCTTTCTGGAAGTATTCCTGAGCCCATTCTGTTATTTCCTTGACAGTGGCATTCCTGTTTGAGGTGCAGTGACGTTTAAGGGCCCGGAGATCACGAGCATCCAGTAGAGTAGAGTTTTACGGCCTTGACCCTTACGCACAGCGATTGTTCCAGATTCTCTGAATCTTTTGATGATGTTATGCACGGTTGATGATGATAACTTAAAAGTCTTTGCTATTTTACGCTGGGTAACACCATTCTGGTATTGCTGCACTATCTTTCTGCGCAACAATGGTGGAATTGGTGACCCTCTTACCATCTTGGCTTCAGAGAGACACTGACACTCTGAGAAGCTCTTTTTATACCCAATCATGTTGTCAATTGACCTAATTAGTGTTAATTGGTCTTCCAGCTTTTCGTTATATGCTCAATTTCCTTTTTCCAGCTACTTATTGCTACTTGTCCCAACTTTTTTGGGATTTGTTGACACTGTGAAATTTTGAATCAACATATTTCTCCTTTAAAATGTTACATTTACTCAGATTAAACTTTTGATCTGTCATCTATGTTCTATTATGAACAAAATATTGACATTTGCCATCTCCACATCATTGCATTCAGTTTTTATTCACAATTTGTTTAGTGTCCCAACTTTTTTGGAATCCGGTTTGTAATAATGCAACATCATAAAACTGCTGATAATTCCTAAGAACTTGGGGTGGCCTCCAGTTTGGGTTTACACTTATCCCCTGGCCAATAAATTGAAACATAAATAAGATTTCTCCATCAGTACTGTCTTTTGGACAGATAATGAACATAATAAGAACATAAACACAATAATACATGTCCATATCAAGATGTCAGGCAAGAATGCTGATATCTATTTTAAAAGAGTTCCATTTGCAAGAGGCAAATGCAGCAGATCCATATGGCACTGAACAGTACAGGAAGCCACATAGGAGGGAGGAGCCACTGCTGTCACAAATGCTGAATAGTACACATATGTTTATAATCTCTATTGGCAAATATTGGCAGTGTAATGAGATGCTTTGGAGAGCTTAGCTTTGGAGAGCTTAGCAAAATTTGCAAAGCAAAGCTGTTTAGAAAATTAAAAACTGGCTTGTTGAAAGTATAGAAGAAGAACTTAGCTTCTGTTGCGCAGAGCCACGACCTCAATCTCACAGTGCCTCAATCAGACGCCTTTAATAGCCAGACTTAATGGCCCCTCATTTGCATATGACCTTACTTGTCATTGAGACAGAACTGAATCAAATCCCTGCAAAAATGTCTACTGTAAAGGCTTCTAAGAAGAGCAGAGGTTGCTGTATTAGTGAAGCCTCCATTTAAAAAGCAAACTTAATAGTTTCTACTCATGGGGACAGTGCACCTAAAAAAAAATTATTTTGCAGGCACTGTAGCAAAATCTTGGCTGATTCATATTTCAGAACTACATGGTTCCAGCACCTTTATTAAATGATGTGTGTTTTACACACATTAACCAATGCATTAATAATCTTGGTTGCCTAGTTCGGGTGTGTTAGAAACTGGGTTAGAGCATAATGTGGACTGGTTGTGCATTCTGGGGACTAAGAAGGTTTTGAGAAACTCTGTACATACTTAAGTGTCTCCAGGCTGCAGTGTGGGTCCTTCAGTCTATCAGAGAGCAGATCCAGCCCTGAATCACCAGGGTGATTGTAGGTCAGATCTAGTTCCTTCAGGTATGAGAGATTTGACCTCAGAGCTAAAGCCAGGAAAGAGCAGCCTTGCTCTGTAACCAAACACCCAGACAATCTGCAAAAAGGAAGGACAAAATAAATGAGAAAGCATTTAAACACATGTGTAAAGTCTAATGACATTACAATTTAAAACATGCATAAAACCAAAAATGGATTTCATGTCATCTTTAATACTGTGCTGTCAAAAATAAAATATATACCTTTCAAAAAGTGATAAACAGAACAGATAAACACACCTGAGTATCTCCAGTTTGTTGTGTAAACTCTTCAGTCCATCAAAGAGCAACTCCACTCCAGAATCATGCAGATCATTGTTAGTGAGGTCCAAGTTTTTCAGTAAGGAGTTGGGTGATAGGAGAGCTGAGGCCAGAACTTTACAGGACTGGTGTGTGAGCTTACAGACAGCTAGGCTGAGAAAGCGGAAAGAAAGGCTTAATAGAAACACTGAAAAATAAGAGTTTTAAATAATATTAAATGATGAAGCTTATGATGTCGTGATATCTAGCAACCCCAAAACGTATTTGTAAAGATAGTTACAAATATGTTACAAAAATAAATAAAAAAAGAAAAATAATAAAGAAATCAGAAAAAAATAAAAATAAAATAGTGTAGAACAAAAGGAAAAGAAACCAGGAACACTTTTAATCTAGACACACTGACCAGTCAATAGTGATCAGAAGGGCTTAACGGGTTCATATACTTTAGCCAGAACAGAGTAATGCATTTTGGACATAGGGCCACAGGATTTATATTCAATTACAAGCACTTTAAAGTTTTGTAGTTAACTGTTACATATGCAGTGAAGGACTTGAGTAATGTGCTCAGATCTCCTGGATCTTGGAAACATTCTAGCAACTGGATTTTGCATGTAGAATGTTGTCTTGAAAAGGCCAGTAAAATACCACGGCAATAGTTCATCCTATTGAAGATAAATGCATGAATTAGTTTTCTTAAACCTTTCTAGGTTGAACCATGAAACGTGATATTTCTTGGATATATTATTGAGATATTGAAATTCTGTTGAAATTCACATCTAATTCAATAGCTATGACAAGACTTGATCTTTAGCCTTCAGATATTTGGCGTCAAGATAAACACTTTGCTCCATAATACTAATCTCAGTTTAATTTATTTGGAGAAAGTTTTTTTTCATCCACTTATTTAATGACTCTAAGCAATGATAAAGCGTAAATTGACACTTTGTGGTCATCAGCCAAGAGAGCTATGTTGGTCTGGGTGTTGTCCACATAGCTAAGATACGTAAGATAATTTAGACCCTTTGGTAGCATATATATTCTTGCAAGACACCACAAGCCAAAGTTTCCCATTTTTTTTTTATTACAGTTATACATTTGTGGTTGTTGATGGCAGAATGTAGCTACTATTTTTCAAATATGATTATAACCAGACAATAACAGTTGCAGAAAGTTCTATCCAGTGTTTCAATCTGTCTAAAAGAACATTATGATCAATGCTAACAAGTGCAGCATAAAGATCAAGAATTACTATTACAGATATTTGCCAGCATCTCTTTACAAATCTCATTCGACATTGGAATACATAAAAAAGTAAAGTAGAAATATAAAAATAGAATAAGTAAATAGAAGAATAGAAGAATAAAGACAACTAAAAAAGGAATAAGACAGTATGTAGCCAAAGAAAAAAACATGCAATAAGACCACAGGCAGAGGTAAGCAGATATTGATGAGTGCAGAGGTTTACTGGTTAAGTTTATAATGGTTTTAATTAGTAAAAACTAACCTGAGAGTTTCTAGTTTACAATGTGTAGCCTTCTGTCCAGCACAGAGTATCTCCACTCCTGAGTCATGTAGATCATTGTAACTGAAGTCCAGTTCTTTCAGGGAGGAATTTTCTGATAGTAGTGCTGAGGTCACAATTTCAGCAGACTGCTTACTTAGATTACAACCAGCTAGTCTACAAAGAGTTTTAAAATTATAAATTAGAAAACTATATATTATTTATGAATATATCATTTTCACAAAACAAGATTTGTATCCCTTGATTATATCACAATTTTGTTTCTGGTATGCACTCTTTACAAATTTACAAAAATTGTAAAAACAATAAATTGCACAGCAAAAATGTGCTAAATATTAAATGTGCTGAATATCAGCACATAACTCATGCAAAATTGAAATACTAGGAACCCATATCCTACCCCATCAAAACCTCTTCTGTCAACTGACACATGACATTATGAAGAATAAAAATTTAAAGTTTAATATGATGGATTCACATATCTAAATTCAAAGTTGCTAGATTTTTATCATATGCAACTATGTTTGTAATAGTTTACTATAGAAACTCATCTGAGAAACTCCTAAACAAAAGAATTTACAATTGTTCATGATATGGGTAGAACACCTTTGCTCAAAGAATGTTAAACAATCGTGATTCTAATATAAATATGGTTCTAATATACAAATATGGATGTAGACTTGGACTTAATCTCTTGAAAATTTGTTTAGATTAACATCACTACATTTGCATTTGCATCTGATTTAAATACTTAAAAAATCCCATTCTAATGATATATCTTGAAGGTGCAAGGACAATGCAGTTAATGATACTGCTAAAAAGCCTAATATTTATGGTAGCTGGATATAATGGGTAGCATGGATTGCTCAAGCAACTAATTTGATGAGGAAACAAGAAACGTATAATCCATTTTGTGTTGAATACAGGTGGTATTGACATTTTATTATGATCTGCTTTTGTGGATAGCCCAAAAATTAAATGTTATATGTAGAAAAGAGAAAAAAGAAATTATAAAATAAGTTTTAAAAAGAAAATGAGAAACACTGACCTCAGTATCTCCAGTTTACAGCGTGAACTCTTTAACCCATCAGAAAGTAATTTAATTCCTGAATCCTGCAGGTTGTTATAACTGAGGTTGAGTTCTTTCATTGTCGAGGTTCCAGATTTCAGGATTGTTGCCACAGTTTCACAAAATTGTGAACTCAGACAACAGCCAGCCATTCTGAAGTTAAAAAAACAGAATTTAGCGACATACATTTGACTAAAAACATACTCAACTATAAAATTATTCAAACAAAGTCGAAAGTTGAATTGTTACTGTTTCTAGTTTGTAATCCCACCACAACAGTCAAGAAGATTGAAGGTTTTATATTCCCACAAAAACTACTTCTGTTTCACTGTGAAAGTAACATGGAAGTGATCGGTTCCAGATATGGTTTACTTGAAAATAATTTTTAACTACATACATGATTGGGACAACCCCCAGTTGTTTCTCATTTTCAGAGAAATTGACTGACTCAAACATGGGTTTTAATAGAAACCAGGAGTCGGAAAATTATGTCAAAGTATCAGTTTTATTTAATATTTTATTTACTATCCAAAATCACTAGTAAATGAAATGTGTCTGCTGAATTTTATACGTAATGTTGATGATGCCAAACAATGGTCAGTCTTTGAGGACTGTTTTTGCCTCAGAACACCTATCACGGAGTCTTACACCATGAATTAATTAAAAATATATATATATTATTAAAATATGTTTTAGATCAAAACTTTTTCATAAAACTTTTGTAAAACAGTGTTTCAGACATCAGAGAGTACCTTCATAACTATTTCATATAACTTTCTGCGAGGCATCTCTCAGAGATATTCTATACTAGGATTCTATCACCACCACGGACATATACACAACATATAGCTTTAAATTATAAATGTTCAAACTACTCACAGGGCCTTTCTGCAGTTCGTAATTGCTGGGATCAGTCTCCTATAACCCTCCTCTGATGTGTTGTATTTCTTCAGGTCTAACTCCTCCAGCACCTCATCTGACATCTGCAGCATATAAGCTACTGCTGAACATTGTGCAGGTGAGAGATACATTGAACGATCCTCAGATTTGAGATATTCCTGAATCTCACTGTGAAAAGACTGATCATTCATTTCAGTCAGGCAGAGGTAAAGATTAATGGAACTGTCCACTTTCATCCTTGTCATCTTTTTTCTCTCATGATTCACTGAGTCACCTCTTATTTGACTCTGAATGTATCTTACAGTTTTCCTAATGCTCTTTGAGTTGTTTTCAGTGACTGTCAACAGTCCTTGCAGAAGTCTGTGATTGGATTCTAATGAGATGCCCAGCAGGAAACGGAGGAAAAGATCCAAATGTCCATTCTGACTCCTTAAGGCTTTATCCACTGCTTTTGTTAGCAGCTCGTCCAGTGTAATGGTCTCATGCTTGTTCAGGCTCATGTTGTCATGATCCTGTGGAACACCCTCAGGATTGTCCATGTCATTTGACCCATCGTACATGAAGAACTGAAGTGCCTCTGTGTTCTGGCTTAAATAGCAGTGAAACACATAGAGAGCAGCCAGGAACTCCTGAAAGCTCAGATGCACAAAGCAGTAGACCTTCCTCTGATAAAGTACAGATTCCTCCTTGAAGATCTCTGTGCAGATGCCAGAGTACACTGAGGCCTCAGTGACATCAATGCCGCACTTTCTCAGGTCCTCTTCACTGAAGATAACTTTACCCTTAATCAACTGCTTAAAAGCCAGTTCAGCCAGTTTCAGAAGCATCTCCCTGTTGGACTTCATCAGTTTCTGTGCATCATTCACTTCCTGTTCATCATACTTCTGGTTCTTCCTCTTGGTCTGAATGAACAGGAAGTGTGTGTACATTTCAGTCAGTGTTTGAGGGATTTTTGCAGAGGCGTCTTCATTTAGGATTTGTTGCAGCAATGTTGCTGTGATCCAACAGAAGACAGGAATATGGCACATGATGTGGAGGCTTCTTGCTGTCTTAATATGTGAAATTATTTTCTTGGCTTTGTCTTGGTCTCGAATTTTCTTCCTGAAGTACTCCTCCTTTTGTAAATCACTGAATCCCTGGACTTCTGTCACCCGGTTGATATAGTGCGAGGGAATGTGATCAGCTGCTGCTGGGCGGGAGGTTATCCAGATTTGAGCAGATGGAAGGAGAGTTCCTTTGATTAGGTTTATCATGAGTTTGTCAACTGAAGACACTTCAGCAACATTGGACACAAGTTTTTGGTGGAAATTCAGGAGGCAGTAAAATTCATCTAGACCATCAAGAATGAACACAATCTTACATTCTTCATACATCTCTGTGGGGAGGTCTTTAAGTTCAGGGTTGAAAATGCAGATAAGTTCACACAAACTAAACTGGTCAGCTTCCACCACATTCAGCTCCCGGAAAGGCATTACAATCATGAGATGTACGTCCTTGTTTGCTTTTTCTTCTGCCCAGTCAAGAATGAACTTCTGCACAGAGACAGTTTTCCCAATGCCTGCAATACCTTTAGTAAGCACAGTTCTTAAGTCCTCCACATCAGCTGCCTCTTCCTCAGCTTGCTCTTTTAATTCTGTACGTGGTGGACAGTAAGGAATTTCTTTGAAGATGTCATTGCAGTTTATAGGAGTATGACGTTGGGACTTTTCACTTGATTTTCGCTCCACCTGACGAATTTCATGCTCATGTCTCTCTTCCCCTCTGGCTTGTCTCTCCGTTATAAAGAGCCCTGTGTAAATGTTGTTTAAAAGGGTTTTGTGCTCAGTTTTAGAGTCACCCTCACAAATGAATTTGAACTTCTTCTTCAGTCTGGTTTTATGTTTCATTAAAACAGTTTCCAGGATTCTTTTCACTGCAGAGAACAAAAAAACACAATCTCTGTCACGCATAACAGAATACAGTAGTATTATGAATTTAGAAGTATGACCTCATGTGTGGTGGAAATCATTATTTACCATGGTCATTTGTTGCATCTGGGCTTTGGTCTGGAGAAACAAGAGAGGGGGACAAATAATTGCCAAAAATTCTTCTTTTTTTTTTTAAAGATGCTATTAAAATGCTATTGTTTGTGAAATTTTAACCATGGCATGCTACTATCAAAAAGAGTCAAAGCTTACCGCTCGTGTCAGTGTAGATGTTTAAGTGAACTGGCGCATTAAATGTGCTGCTAGTAAGCACAGGGGCAATTACAGAGCTTCTTGTTTGAGCTTTAAGCTTTACACAGGTTTGGACAGGAATGACATCAGCAGCTGTGGAATGGACAGGGATATCCTTGGATTCAGCAGACATTGTATTCCTGCCAACGGGTATCTTTCACCTTAAATATGAACTAAGAGAGAAATAAACGCTTTAGTCACAACAATGTACACAGTGCAACAACTGAAACACATTTTGATCCCAGAAACACAGAGCTTTTAAGTATTCTGTACAACTTTGCTTAACTTTCAGTTTTATACTTTTCCATTGCTTTTATTGTCATTCACTGTTTGACATGTCAAGATCAATACTTAAACACTCTTTTCTACCAGTGGCAACAAATTCAACTAGAAAAGTGCATTTCCTGAAGGAAACGCGGGATGGTTGCGCAGCTTGCTCAGTGAGGAACGAGGGATGAGTAAACGAGTGCGGGTCGGTATGACTGTGGATTAGCATCTGGGGGTCTGCCCTTAGTGAGTATGTGAAGTTTGATGGCTCTCGGGCGAACGAAACAGCCGGCTTTAGGTGGGTCCAAAAATGACTGGGACTCTATGGGAGTTCGCTTTACTTTGTTTCACATGACAAGTAAAACACATAAAAAAAAAACAAGCCCTGACAGAATAGAGAAGAGCAGAGTTTAGAAAGTTCAGTGTATATGAAGTCAGTTATTACACACCACATCAAATTTGCTCAATCACTTGTCCCCTTGTACTTGTGTGACTTTTGTTTCAGCACTTTTGGTTTGATGTTACACATGTAAGCGCAAACGCTGAGCGAATCAGAACAAAAATTTAGCGATTTGAAAAAGTTATTTTAAATTTATTTTCTAAATTCCACTTTATAATGTACCATTTCCTGATTTCCTATCCATACTAGTATAACTGGAATAGAAGCATAAACAAGCATACAGCCTTACAGTTCGTAATATGTAAGAACAGTTCATCTTAAACGGAGTTAAACAAGCTGTAGATCTTGAAATACGATTAATATAAGCAGAAATCTAGAACCAGGGCATCTCTTACCTCGTTTTACACCACAACACTGCAATAAACAGGAGGACGCAGTAAACCCAGTCAGCCAGCTATTCTGAACAGGCTAAGCCCTAAGATGAAGAAAAGGAGGAAAGAAAATATTCACAGGAAGCAAAACAGTCACAATCATCTACTCATGTCTGCTTAATGTCAGTAGTTTTTCACATATCCACACAGACACACTTCCTTTTACCGCCCACTGGTCTGCGGTAAGACAAGATATGTGCGTAAAAGATCGGAGGACAGCACATTCACAATTTCAGAAAACTGGTATGATAACTTGTGCTCCAGAACCCACAACAACTAAAGCAGGTACTGTTACAGTAAAGTCACTCACTTTATCCTACACCGTTATCAAGACACAGTGCATTGTCTTTTTTTCAATCCTACACTCTGTGATTAGTTGAGTGGTTACAGAAACAGACCAATCATATGTTACTTTTTTTAATGTCTCTGTTTTCAGGATACAGAATGGATTTGATATTAAATTTATACCAAACATTTACATTTCGGATACAGCCGAGAGTGTAGCTATGGCAAAATCATACTTTGTGTGTGTGCAGGTGTGGCAAAACTTCAATGTCACTGATGGCATTTCATCAGTAATCCGATCTACACTTTACATGCTCCATGGTTGCTGTCAGATTCCTCTGCCTTTCTATGCTGTAAGAAATCTAAGTAGTATACTGTCATCATGATAACCTAAACTCGAATATGATCATATGATTAGGAGTATATAAATGCACTTTATATACAAAGTTCAAGGCTTTGGAGTGGGTCCTCAATTTTAAAATACTCTTTTTGGGATTGACACCCAAACACAGCCTAAAATCTATAGTACATTTAAAGATTATCTATAAACCATGGTTTCTTTCTTTCTGCAAAAGTCTGGGAGGGGTAAAGTGGATGATGAAAGACCAAGCAGGATGACCACAACCAGGAAATGTATTGCTTTTTGCACACATTGGCATGGATAACTACATTTCCTGTTTGTGCAAGTCTTGCAACATTCACATCACCACCCCAGACTCTGTGGACAAGGAGGTTTTGTCCTAAAATCATCAATAATGTGGTCTCTCAAAACAGAATAGTCCCTGCTCTGGCAGTGCTCATCTTGATACCAGTCCTGCTGAGGGGTTAAGGACCTTCTACAGCCTTGTCCAGGTCTCCTAGAGTAGCTGCCTGTCTCCTGGAATCTCCACTGTACTCTTAAGACTGTGCTGGGAGACACAGCAAACCTTGTGGCAATAGTTCATATTGATGTGCCATCCTTCAGTATTTGGACTACCTGTGCAACCTCTGTAGGGTCCCGGTACCGCACCATGGTACTAGTAGTGACGCTGACCCAAGTCAACTGCAGAACTAGTGAAGAATCAGTGGGAAAAGATGAGGGGGGGACAAAATGTCCTGTTTTGGGGGGTGTCTCATTGTTGCTCCTCTACTACACCTGTTGTAAATTTTATTAACACCAAAGCAGCTGAAACTGATTACCGGCCCTCCCTACTACTTAACTGACCAGATCAATATCCCTGAAGTTGAACCTGAAGTTGGTGCTGCACTCTGATTAAAAAGTGTTCCCTTTATTTTTTTGAGCAGTATATAATGAATTAAAAAAGTGGCCAGCTTAGTCCTGAGTCATGCTGAAAAAGTGCACTTATATTAATACTGGTAGACCTACTACATAAAGTATACTAGGTTAAATATTAACTTAAATTTACTTATTAAAATGAACTTAAAGTAAATTTATAATTTTATATAAAAGCTGTTAAAAAAAGCTGCAAGAAGACAGCTGTTGATGCCCATCAGTAATTTTGGAGAAACGTTAACGCATCCAGCATCCAACAAGGCAGATTTCACTTCCTTGCAACTCAGGCTCCAATTAAAGAGGATGCACCTAGGTGGCACCGAGTCGAATGGGTGTTTGCTTCAAAATGACCAAGTAAGAGTAATGACAGTATATGAGGAGTCATGTAACAAACCCAACTCCAAGAAAGTTTGTGCAGCAAATAATTGCAAAAAAGTGCAATGAAATGCAAATAAAAACAGAATATAGGTAAACGAGAATTTCCCCGCTTCAATATAAAACCACAATTGTTAATTTGTTAAACATAATAGAAGACCTGAAGTAATCCTGCATGGGTATGAAAGGAGCATCCGGGGGGGGGGGGGGGGGGGGGGGGGGGGGGAATGATGGAATGACCTGTGACTGAGGGAATGAGGGAATGACCTGTGACTACTCAGATGGCACTGCGTTAGAAACTGGGATGCTTCTGTGCTGGATATGAGCTCAGGAATATTTGAAAAAACATTCTTAACAAATACTAGTTAAAACTACTAGGCACAGTGGAAGTCATATTTAACAACATCAAGAAACACTGCTGACTTCTCAGCACTCAAGCTCCTCTGAAATGTACTGATGCACAGTATAAACCTGTATTGTGGTCAGTCTTACTGACTGTTTAAGGGACATAATGGACACTGGGCCAAAGAAGAAAATGACTATCCAGAATTATTAGTGGGTAACTTGAAGTTAGAAAGGACCGACACTTCGGAGCCACATATGCTGCCTTCTAGAATCTTTTTTTCAGGGACGCTGATGATTTTTTTTACACAACAACATTAAGAAACACTCTGAACGTGTTACATCATCATGGCTGTATAATCAGGAAAACAGTGCATACGGGTGGTGCATCATGAGGGGCAAAAGAGACTTTTATAGCTGAATAAAATCGGTTTGGGCTTTTTCCCCTTAAATGTTCACTACATGAAAGCACTGGGCTTCTGTCCCAACTTTCCAGGAATGTGTTGCAGGCGTGATATTTGGAATTAGCACATATTCACATATTCACACACATTTAATCAAAAACAGCGTAATTGGGTATTCGGGTTTGGAAACGAATCCAGGATTGATGGGAGCTGCTTTCCTCTTACAATGAATTATGGGGGTCAACAGGGGGAACTCAAAAGAAAGCATATTTACTTTACCAAAAATAGCTACTTAAGCAAGCGTATAAGCAGAAGAAGAAGAAATCATAAGACGTTCCTCTTTGCTGAGCTAGACAGTTTTGTTTCTGCATAGTGCTATCTATATCTTCCTTTTTTATTTGTTTGTTTTCAAATTACTGATCAGTTATTTTGCCCCCAAAATGATTTATATGATAATGACTTATGGATGGACTCTTATTTAAGGTACAACTTGACTATGTTATTGTAGACTGATGGTAGACTATGGTAATAACTACACTGATTAAGGAAATCACATCAGGTCCTCGGAAGCGCTGTGCTTTTTTGAGGTCTTTAGTAATTGTGATGTTCCCGTTCTTGCTGTACTTTCAGCTTTCGGCTGTAGGAACAGCAACAAACTGCACACACAGTGGGGAAAGTAGGTATTTGATACACTGCCGAGTTTGCAAGTTTTCCCCACCTACAAAGAATGGAGAGGTCCGTCATTTTTATCGTAGGTACACGTACAACTGTAACAAACAGAACAAGAAAAAAAAAATCCAATAATTAATTAAATAAATAATGAATTTGTATTTTATTACATAAATAAGTATTTGATACAACAGAAAACCAGAACTTCATATTTGGCACTGAAACCGTTATTTGGAATTACAGAGGTCAGACGTTCCTGTAGTGCTTGACCAAGTCTGCACACACTGCAGCAGCGATTTTGGCCCACTCCTCCATACAGACCTTCTCCAGATCTTTCAGGTTTTGGGGCTGTCACTGGGCAACACAGTTTCACCTCCCTCCAAAGATTCTCTATTGGGTTCAGGTCAGGAGACTGGCTAGGCCACTCCAGGACCTTGAGATGGCTGTGTGTTTCGGGTCATTGTCATGCTGGAAGACCCAGCCATGACCCACCTTCAGTGCTCTTACTGAGGACAGGAGGTCGTTGGCCAAAATCTCACGATACATGACCCCATCCATCCTCCCTTCAATTCGGTGCAGTCGTCCCGGTCCCTTTGCAGAAAAACACCCCCAAAATATGATGTGTCCAGCTCAGCCTTGTGCAGGTCTACAATTTTGTCCCTGGTGTCCTTAGACAGCTCTTTGGTGGGGAGGTTGGAGTGTGATTGACTGAGTGTGTGGACATGTGACTTTTATACAGGTAACGAGTTTAAACAGGTGTAATTAATACAGGTAGTGAATGCAGAATAGGAGGGCTACAAACACTAACAGGTCTGTAGGAGCCAGACTTCTTGCTGGATGGTGATCAAATATTTACACCATGCAATAAAATGCAAAATGAATTTCATCATACAATGTGATTTTCTGGATTTGTTTTAGATTCCGTCTCTCACAGCTGAAGTGTACCTACAGTAAAAAATTACCGACCTCTCCATTCTTTATCGGTGGGAAATCTTGCAAAAACAGCTTTTAATAAATCATAAAAAACTTATTTGATCGCAACAGTGCTTCCTGTCCCAGCGAGACATTTCAGCCAAGATTCTGAAATACAGTGGTTATGAAGACAAAGGTAATGAAAAGCATTTGATTCATACCTCTATGCTACCCAAACACCAAATCTGGATTAAATTAAAGTTAATGTTAAAGTTTTCGCAAAGAAATCAAATAAACACAATACCTGGTGCTGCTTTTCTTCTAAAACCCAAAAATGTAAATAAAATCACTGACTGACCAAACAGCCATGATTCCAGACATTCAGCAAGCAGTGGTGACCTCCATGAGTCCTCCTGTCAATGCTAGCACCATTGGCAGACGACTCCACCTCGCAGGACTACATGCACACAGGCCGTTACGATTATGATTGGCCTTTATACCACGTCAATGTTCCCAAAGTGGTGTAATGGGAATGACGCTGACGGTCAGAGTGACTCAGGCAGCAGGTCATCTGCACTGACAAATCCGGTTTTTGTCTTCATGGAGACAACCAACGAATTACGCCACACTTCCAGAAGGCCTGGTGTCCCTCCACCTCCACCCCCACTACACCATCGGCAGGAACCGTGTGAGGATGTTCAAGCTGCACGGGATGGATTATCACAGGACTCTATTAGGAACCTCTACAGCTCCATACCGAGACGTCTTCAGGTCCGACGCCGTACTGACAGACACTACTTCTGTATGTGTATCTGTGTCGTCTGTGTTTGCTGTTACTGGTTACCTTTATCTTCCTTCTCAACAGAACTGCAATCCCACATTTGCAGCTGTTCTTTTGAAGACGAGTGCATTTTAAAAAGGTTTGAAGGTCTGAGACATTTTCATATGGTCTAATTGCATCACATTCAAGCACTTGGTAGAAGTCCAGATTTCCATCTTGTCCTGAGATCTTCCAACAATATCATCTCTCCTTTTCCCATGTGCTGCAAACTAGAGCCATGTGTTAATCACTCCAACAGACATCCAACGAACCCTGTCTAATACACAGACACTTTATTTATACTTTATTATTTGTCCTAATCAATCACTGCTGTCATAAACATGCCATGACTGACTGTACACAACACTGATTAAAAAACTTCAATGACAGAGGACTCCATTTTCTCCTTCACTACGAACCGAGTACTGATGCTTCTCCTACTGTAAATCACCCATAGGCGTGAAGCATCCAGAGCGTTCAGGAAAGCCTCTTAGTCCTGTTATCAAGTTCACCTCACTCCTGGCAGCCTCACAGTTCTTCTGTGAATTCTCTAGAATTCTCTCCTTCTGGAAAAATAAACGTTTTCAGTGCCTCAGTCCGCTCCTGGTTGGTCTGGGTGTCGAACTCATGGACTGGCACCTAAATAAGAACATAAACAAACATAAGATCGTAGGATTCGTCTTCAGAACTCAAAGCTTCACTGTACTGCAAACCTTTATCTGCTCCCACCAATAAAAAATATTTGGTGGAGTCTAAAAGAGCAAGACAGAAATGATTTTTGAAGCACATTAAAACCTACAAGTCTTTTCCCAGTCATTCCTAACTAATGCATGAGTGTTCCTAAAAATACTCAGCGCCTTCCACGGTGCCTTCTGCATAAACACCTTCTTCACTTTAGCACCAACCGGCTTAGAGACATACAGCTGTATGCAAAAGTTCAGACACCCCAGTTCAAATCAACAGTTTTGTCAGATGAGTAAAAGTTCCTCTACAGCCTCTTTTTCGGCAAGTGTTGGTGCACAGTGTCGACTTATTTCCTGACTTTAATTATTGGGGGTAAAAATACAATATTGGGGGTGCCATAACTTTTGCACAAGCCTCACTCAGGTTCTTACCTCACAGTAATAGTGCTTTCAAGTGTGCAGAAGTGGGTGTGTCTCCGTAGAGGATGTGTTCGCTCAAAAAACAACTGATGCCGATAGCAACTCAGGCCATGCGTTTATTAAGTCTAATAGCCCAACCTGTCTTAGCTAATGGACTACACCTGGGAAAACTGGGAAAACTGGGAAAACCAAACGGAACTACCGTTTTAATGCAGAACGGACTTATCAAGAACACAGAGGATCGTTATAGCGATGCATCTCAATAGCAGGAGATCACCTACCAGCACAGGTTCGTAACCCAGCATCCTGAGGTGACGCATCTTTAACGCCAGTCTGCCGCGAGGGTGGGTCGTACCAAAGCAGAAAGAGGACGGAGGAGCACAGAGCACCGCGATTCTGAAACGGGAAGACATTTGGATTCAGATTCACTCGTAAAACAAGTTTAACAACTAGTCAGGACATACCGAGCTTCAGAGCTTAACATAAACTAGAAAGCGAAAGTTCGTGAACGAACTTTTACAAGTTGGCTTGTAAAAGTCTGGGTGTGTGTGGGTGTATTGAGAAGTGTGGCCTGTGTAGTACATGGGTTGGACTGAGCTGTAACATGTTGAACGGGTCCCTAGTCATTCCCTATGGGAAAAATCGGTTTTCCGAGGAAAACTGTTCGGAATCTGTAAGTCGGATCGCTTCAAAAAGCACAACCATAAATCTACGCTATGGGGTCTACAACTGTGTGAAGTTTGGTGGTTCGAGCTCGAAAACTGTGGGACGAGAAAAGTTTCGAAAAGTGAGCGTAGAATAATAATAAGAAGAATAGCTTTTACAAGCCAACTTAATTAATAATCCACAGTGATGTTATGCGTTTCCGGGCGGCATCCTAACCCCATTTCCAAAGCTCTTCTCAACAAAGTCTCGTATTTACAGATACCATCCAACGCCTGGTCTATCCAATCAATCCTTCAATCAATGAAACCGGAGGCTGGTTATGGGATTATGTTATGGAACAGTGAGGGAGACCAGCGAGAAGCGAGGAAGCCAATCTGTACGGCTCTTACTGTAATCATTTACCCAACGAATGAATACTAAAACGTATCTATGGCTGAATTTGTGTTTGATTATATGTTTTCTAGGTTTTTGCTCCTACTGGTTTAAACAAATGCTTTTTGACCGTTATCATGTTTGTCTAAAACGACAATGGGTCAGCCAGGGAAGGGAACACGTACCTCGTCATATCCATTATCGTGATGCACGTTATCATTCAGGAATATCATCAGTTCACAACACACGAGGATAAACAGTGTGTTTGACCATGCAGTGAAATGTCCCCGGAAACGCAGAGTGATGATAATGAGTGTTACTGTCATATTCATAGTTTGATTGATAACAGAATTAAACGCTGTGCTGCTGTTTTGTCTGTTGTCGTAATATCGCCCTGACTGTTGTGAGAATCTCGTAAGCACTATGATCTGATATATATATATTTTGATATTGTCATATTAAATGAGCCATATATCCAATTATCAACATCACGGTCACGGGAGAGATTACCTCCGGGGGTTCTGAGGAGTTCCAGACTGCTCGTCAGGAGAATGACGGACATTTCTGGCTTCTGGAGTCAAAGTGATCACAGAGTCTAGAACAGAAACACAGAACAGCAGTTATCCGAGATGGAATCGGCCACCAACTGAAGCTGATCTTAGATCTGTAAGTCACTGATGTCTGCTGAGACGATAAATAACATTCACAGGATGCATCACAGTCACGACTCTGCTTAGTCTGATGCTGTGTTACAACACATCACCCATTTCCTCTGTAACGCTGTGCCAGTGCATTTCACCTCCCTACACAACCCAGCCACCACATGCAGCCCTGGTCCTGACCACACTCACTCCTAAGTTCTCCTGCACACGGAGGAACATGCTGCCCTACACTCCTGAAGACTGTCTGGAGACGAAGTGAGGAGTTTTCAGGAATTAATATTACAGATGTTAATTTATCGCATCTTAAAGCACCTTGTGGTCCAGTGAGGACGGTGTAAACCACTCGCCCGAGGTCGACCATCAGTCGTTAAGTCTGATGATCAGTTACAAGACCACCAGCCGTACTGTCTCAGAGCATCGCTGCTTCTCGATTTCAGTTTCTCCTTCCATAAATACATTAGCGGCTGCTGAGTTAGCCGTGCTGCACGATTCCTCCAGCCACACCTTCAGACCTGCACCCTCATTACTCACCACCAGCACCGTAATATTACATCTGATGAGTTTTATATAAAGACCCCTCAGGAGCCCCCTCACTGTGCAAGCAGGAGCAGAGGAACCTACCAATGAAGTAGACTCCCTCTTCAACGACAGAGTCCCTCACATCAGCCTCTCCAACCAAACACTTCAGAGCGCTGAGCAGTCCAGGGTTTACAGGGAGCTCGCCTGGAGAGACGATGTCCTGGAGGTCCGGGATAGGGGAGACGGTGGGCGGAAGAGGAGGACTGTCCAGACGCAAACACAGACCCAGAGTGTGCAGCTTCAGCTGAACACCCTTATACCACGGACTGCCTGCGGGGTGAAACAGAGGGAACTGGGGTCTCAGGAGGGCTTAAAGGTTACAAGTGTACTTTCCACAGTCGCAGGTTCAGGGGGCAGCCCAGGGGTCTTCCTCCCTGCACCAGGACTTCCAGAACAAAAGTGTAGACATATTTCAAAACTTGAAATTAATTTAAGTTAAAATTTAGAAAGTATTAAAAGAGCGTATAGGTAAAAGGACCTCTCTGTAGAAGCTCATCGAGACGGTCCTTCTGAAGCAGGGTCTCCAGAGGAGCCTGCGGGAAGTGCTCCAACACGCATAAGCAGCTGACTGCTTTCAGGAGGTCAGCACTGGATATCTTTG
>JAMWET010004461.1:292500-332500 GCA_024036415.1 Prochilodus magdalenae
AAGGCTCCTATAGGGGCGGTCTCCTGGAGATCTGGTCTGGGGGTCTAACTGCTGAGCGGTAGGTACAGTACAGTAAGGCTCCTATAGGGGCGGTCTCCTGGAGATCTGGTCTGGGGGTCTAACTGCTGAGCGGTAGGTACAGTACAGTAAGGCTCCTATAGGGGCGGTCTCCGGTGGATCTGGTCTGGGGGTCTAACTGCTGAGCGGTAGGTACAGTACAGTCAGGCTCCTATTGGGGCGGTCTCCTGGGGATATGGTCTCGGGGTCTACCTGCTCGGAGCGGTAGGTACAGTACAGTAAGGCTCCTATAGGGGCGGTCTCCCGGAGATCTGGTCTGGGGGTCTAACTGCTGAGCGGTAGGTACAGTACAGTAAGGCTCCTGTAGGGGCGGTCTCCCGGAGATCTGGTCTGGGGGTCTAACTGCTGAGCGGTAGGTACAGTACAGTAAGGCTCCTATAGGGGCGGTCTCCTGGAGATCTGGTCTGGGGGTCTAACTGCTCAGAGCGGTAGGTACAGTACAGTAAGGCTCCTGTAGGGGCGGTCTCCTGGAGACCTGGTCTGGGGGTCTAACTGCTCGGAGCGGTAGGTACAGTACAGTAAGGCTCCTATAGGGGCGGTCTCCTGGGGATCTGGTCTGGGGGTCTAACTGCTCGGAGCGGTAGGTACAGTACAGTAAGGCTCCTGTAGGGGCGGTCTCCTGGAGATCTGGTCTGGGGGTCTAACTGCTCGGAGCGGTAGGTACAGTACAGTAAGGCTCCTGTAGGGGCGGTCTCCTGGAGATCTGGTCTGGGGGTCTAACTGCTCGGAGCGGTAGGTACAGTACAGTAAGGCTCCTATAGGGGCGGTCTCCTGGGGATCTGGTCTGGGGGTCTAACTGCTCGGAGCGGTAGGTACAGTACAGTAAGGCTCCTATAGGGGCGGTCTCCTGGAGATCTGGTCTGGGGGTCTAACTGCTGAGCGGTAGGTACAGTACAGTAAGGCTCCTATAGGGGCGGTCTCCTGGAGATCTGGTCTGGGGGTCTAACTGCTGAGCGGTAGGTACAGTACAGTAAGGCTCCTATAGGGGCGGTCTCCTGGGGATCTGGTCTGGGGGTCTAACTGCTGAGCGGTAGGTACAGTACAGTAAGGCTCCTGTAGGGGCGGTCTCCTGGAGATCTGGTCTGGGGGTCTAACTGCTCGGAGCGGTAGGTACACTACAGTAAGGCTCCTATAGGGGCGGTCTCCTGGAGACCTGGTCTGGGGGTCTAACTGCTGAGCGGTAGGTACAGTACAGTAAGGCTCCTATAGGGGCGGTCTCCTGGAGATCTGGTCTGGGGGTCTAACTGCTCGGAGCGGTAGGTACAGTACAGTAAGGCTCCTGTAGGGGCGGTCTCCTGGAGATCTGGTCTGGGGGTCTAACTGCTGAGCGGTAGGTACAGTACAGTAAGGCTCCTATAGGGGCGGTCTCCTGGGGATCTGGTCTGGGGGTCTAACTGCTGAGCGGTAGGTACAGTACAGTAAGGCTCCTATAGGGGCGGTCTCCTGGAGATCTGGTCTGGGGGTCTAACTGCTCGGAGCGGTAGGTACACTACAGTAAGGCTCCTATAGGGGCGGTCTCCTGGAGATCTGGTCTGGGGGTCTAACTGCTCGGAGCGGTAGGTACACTACAGTAAGGCTCCTGTAGGGGCGGTCTCCTGGAGATCTGGTCTGGGGGTCTAACTGCTGAGCGGTAGGTACAGTACAGTAAGGCTCCTATAGGGGTGGTCTCCTGGAGATCTGGTCTGGGGGTCTAACTGCTCGGAGCGGTAGGTACACTACAGTAAGGCTCCTATAGGGGCGGTCGCCTGGAGATCTGGTCTGGGGGTCTAACTGCTGTGCGGTAGGTACAGTACAGTAAGGCTCCTATAGGGGTGGTCTCCTGGAGATCTGGTCTGGGGGTCTAACTGCTCGGAGCGGTAGGTACAGTACAGTAAGGCTCCTATAGGAGCGGTCTCCTGGAGATCTGGTCTGGGGGTCTAACTGCTGAGCGGTAGGTACAGTACAGTAAGGCTCCTATAGGGGCGGTCTCCTGGAGATCTGGTCTGGGGGTCTAACTGCTCGGAGCGGTAGGTATAGTACAGTAAGGCTCCTGTAGGGGCGGTCTCCTGGGGATCTGGTCTGGGGGTCTAACTGCTCGGAGCGGTAGGTACAGTACAGTAAGGCTCCTGTAGGGGCGGTCTCCTGGGGATCTGGTCTGGGGGTCTAACTGCTCGGAGCGGTAGGTACAGTACAGTAAGGCTCCTGTAGGGGCGGTCTCCTGGAGATCTGGTCTGGGGGTCTAACTGCTCGGAGCGGTAGGTATAGTACAGTAAGGCTCCTGTAGGGGCGGTCTCCTGGAGACCTGGTCTGGGGGTCTAACTGCTGAGCGGTAGGTACAGTACGGACCGGTGAGGCTCCTATAGGGGCGGTCTCCTGGGGATCTGGTCTGGGGGTCTAACTGCTCGGAGCGGTAGGTACAGTACAGTAAGGCTCCTGTAGGGGCGGTCTCCTGGGGATCTGGTCTGGGGGTCTAACTGCTCGGAGCGGTAGGTACAGTACAGTAAGGCTCCTGTAGGGGCGGTCTCCTGGAGATCTGGTCTGGGGGTCTAACTGCTCAGAGCGGTAGGTACAGTACAGTAAGGCTCCTGTAGGGGCGGTCTCCTGGAGATCTGGTCTGGGGGTCTAACTGCTCGGAGCGGTAGGTACAGCACTAGGTGAGGCTCTCCTTACCGGATATCCTCTTGCTGCAGATGTCCAGAAGTGGCCTGGAGTTCAGATGCATGGTGGCCAGGGTGTTCAGCATGTACTGGGCATTGGGAAGAGTGAACTTCTCAGCCATGGCCAGAGCCTTCATCTGGAGGACACACACACACAGCAGATCACAGGTCACCACCGAACTGTCCGTGGAGGAAGCCTGGAGAGGAATTCAGTCCAGACTGTATTATCGTTACTGGGGAGACGTTCAGGTCCGGGCTGGTTTCTTATCGTGGTGGGTGAAGTCGCATCGCTGGCCTCCATCCAGGCTCCAACAGCGTTACTGTACGTTTAATCTTTTACTGGTCTACTCTATTACCTTTATGAATAATTCATCTGTAATATGTGTCTTTTGTTTTTATTTAATTGCCGTTTACTTTTTTGTCTTCTTGTTTTTTATTGACCTTCATTTCATTTATACCTGACTGACTGACTGGCTGACTGACTGACTGGCTGGCTGACCGGCTGACCGACTGGCTAACTGACTGACTGACTGACTGACTGACTGACTGACTGACTGACTGACTGGCTGACTGACCGGCTGACTGACTGGCTGACTGACTGACTGACTGACTGACTGACTGACTGACTGACTGGCTGACTGACCGGCTGACTGACTGGCTGACTGACTGGAAGTCCTCAGAGAGACGGTTTTACCTGTTCAAATCTGAAACTCACCAGCCACCTTTTAAAGAAACACTTCCGATCTTGAACTTGAACTGGTTTAGGAAGGACAGCGTGGATGTCCAAACCAGTCTGTGGGTCACTGTGTACAACATTCCGACAGCAGCAGCTCAAAATAAACCCCCCAAAATCTCAGGACTACACTCGCTCTCTCACTCTCGCTCTCAATCTCTCAGTCTCTCACTCTCGCTAACTCACAGTCTCGCTCTCTCACAGTCTCGCTCTCTCGATCCCTCACAGTCTCGCTCTCTCAGTCTCCCTCTCTCACAGTCTCGCTCTCTCAGTCTCCCTCTCTCACTCCCTCACAGTCTCGCTCTCTCGCTCTCTCACTCTCACTCTCTCACACTCTCGCTCTCTCTTAGTCTGTACATTAACTCCGTGTTTTTCTTTTCCTATATACCATCTGATTTTCTGTAAAGCTCCTTTGAGACGTTGGTTGTAAAAAGCGCTATATAAATGAATAATGATTGACTGATTGATTGATTTGATTGATTGATTGATTGATTGATTGACTGACTGACTGATTGATTGATTGATTGAATATGAAGAAACCATCTCTAACAACAAACGAACGATCAAACCTCTAGTTTCTTCTTCACGGCCGGTGAGGTATCCTTCCCTAGAAAGCGCATCATCGTCTGAAGCAGCATCACGTTCTGGATCTCAGGAATTCGGTCCTCCAGCAGCAGCCTTTAAACACAGGAGATGGACTGTTACAGACACAGCAGGGTCTCCAGGACCGGCACAGTGGGCCGCCACTCTCTGTAGCTTCAGTAGCTGAGGCTCATACTTTAAACCCTGCTTCAGCGCCTCCGCATTTTTGCTGCCTTCCATGTCTTCCAGGCAGGTGGAGAGGACAGACAGGGACTTCTCATCAAACTGATTCAGACGCTCCTACAGGGAGAAACAGAGACGTGATCATCATTTACACAAACTGCCCCCCGGTCAGTCAGCCAAGACAGCTCAGACTGGCTCCCTACACACCAGCTTCTTAATCAAATGTCCCGCTCCACCTTAAAAGCTACACCTTTCAGAATGCAGCTGTGGTACCATTAAAGGTGGAACAGGAACAAGCCGCTGACTAACCAGCACAACCTCAGCTCCCCCGTCTTTAACAGGACCACCGCACGTTTCAGCAGTAGCCATTAGCTACTAGCAAGCTAACTAGCATAGCTAGTGCAGTACGAGGGCGGAGCTTATTTACACAGAGGCTTATTTATTCAGACTTCCTGAATAACATAACCAGCCAATCAGAGCACATCCTGCATTTTCCCTGTGCAGGCTGGGGGGTGCTAGTGGTCAGGACCCCCCACAGGACCCCCACAGAGCAGGTATGGTGTGGGTGGTGGATCATTCTCAGCACTGCAGGGACACTGACGTGGTGGTGGTGTGGTAGAGTGTGTGGTGCTGGTGTGAGTGGATCAGACACAGCAGTGCTGCTGGAGTGTTGAGACACTGTGTCCACTCACTGTCCACTCTATTAGACACTCCTACCTTGCTGCTCCACCTTGTAGATGGACAGTCAGAGACGATAGCTCATCTGCTGCTGCACAGTGCAGTGTTGGCCATCCTCTAGTCCTTTATCAGTGGACACAGGACACTGCCCCACAGGACGCTGCCCACAGGACGCTGCCCACAGGACGCTGCCCACAGGACGCTGCCCCACAGGACGCTGCCCCACAGGACGCTGCCCACAGGACGCTGCCCCACAGGACGCTGCCCCACAGGACGCTGCCCCACAGGACGCTGCCCCACAGGACGCTGCCCACAGGACGCTGTTGTGCTGCATAGGTTTGGTTGGTGGACGATTCTCAGTCCAGCAGTGACACTGAGGTGTCCTGAGGCAACACCACCACGTCAGTGTCACTGCAGTGCTGAGACTGATCCACCCCCGACATCATACCTGCTCTGTGGTGGTCCTGTGGGGGTCCTGCCCATTGAAGAACAGGGTAATAGGGAGTGTCTAATAGAGTGGACAGTGGACAGTGAGTGGACACAGTGTCTCAACACTCCAACAGCACTGCTGTGTCTGATCCACTCACACCAGCACCAAACACACTAACACCCCACCACCACGTCAGTGTACAGAGAAACAGACGGACTACAGTCTGGACCTGTACACCTACAGAGTGTCCTGTATGTGCAGGTGGAGCTGACAGAACAGACAGTGGGTGTAGAGGTGCAGAAGATGATCCCAGTCTACCTGTATGACTCGCAGCAAGGTCTGCACCACGAGGCTGCTTTGAGACACGCCCAGCTTGACCACAGCCAGCAGGGTGTAGGCCAGGTCATGGCAGTGCATGCGGGGGGCATCCATCCTGGCCCTGTGGCACAGCTCGGCGAACCCCGGGTGCTCCAACATCAGCCTGAGCTCGCAGCGCCTCTGCTCGTCCGACATCTTCTTGGTGGTTTCCCACATGCGCGTCAGGCTGTTGCTGATGTGCCTGTGGGTCTGCGTGTTCCCGTCCACGAGGTCCAAAACGTCCGAGGGCGAGAGGCACTGCTGCAGCTTCCTGTAGAAGGGGATCCTCACCTCCCCCACATCGGGAAGGTCAGGAGGGGGAGGTTTATCCAGCTGTTCCTCAGATAGATATACGCTGGGCTTAAGGGTCTCTCCTTGACACAAGGACCTGGTGTGATGCTGTATCCAGCCGGGTTCTGGCAAAGTTCTCCGAGACCACAGAGGGGGTCCTGTACAGTGTCTACAGCTGGAAATAGCAGCCGGGCTCTGAGGTAGTAGACCACGCTGTTTCCACACTGAGGTGAACCTGCCAAGGACGATGGTCCACCTCAGCATCTCCTCTCCTGACTTGAAGAGGTTCATGGTCATGTCATATGCAGGCAAAAAGGATGAGGGGTTAGGAAAGACAGCTCCAGATGAAGACGAGCCTGTAAATAAAGAGAGGGGGACATGAACAACACTGTACTCTGCAATATACTGATAAAGGAAACTGGAACACCGTCCTGTCGTTCAGCCCATTCGTGTTTATGTCCCCACTTTGAGGATGTAGCTAGCTAGCCTAGCTAGCCTGACATTCAGCAGCTGGCTAGCCAGCTAGCTCTTCTTCCTAGTGCTAATAAAGCAAAGTTAGCATTAAAATTGCAGGAAATATCAAATTTATTAGCGTCCATACACCGCATGCTGACATTAAGCCTTTAGTATGTTAAGAAATAAAGGTCTTACGTTGGAAAAGGAGAAGTTTAACCTTCACTCCGCTGTCCAGCACGTTTCACTCAGTATTAGCCCCCCATTTTCAAGCTGAGGCGAGCTAATTTGGAGATGAATTAACCTCCTGACGCACCGCAGCTAAACTATCATTACTTAATTAATAATATTAAATATTATTAGGAGGCTGTTGGCTTTCACACACGAGGTAAGAGGGGTTTAACTTCAGAAACCGGCGCCGCTCCGGCTGTGTCCCGATTCGCCCTCACACACTTAGCGCGCTGCCTGTCACTCTGCGAGGAAGCCGTTCGTTTCGTGACCTAGATAGTGCCCTAGGTAGGGAGTGAGGGGCTGTTTGGGACGGAGTCAATGTGAAGCGGAAGTGCTTCTTAACCCAACACCAAATTAAGAGCTTTTTAATTTTCATAAACGATTTAAAATACACAAAAGGGCTCTTTTTATCGAATACAAGCAATGTCTTAAATATGAATAATTTTATGCAAGCTTTTTTTTATGTCTTCTTTCCGTCCACTTTTTTGGTTACTTTAAAAAATGTGCGCGTGTAATGTTATGAATGTAGGAATAAAAGCATTCATATAAAAAAGATATATACTGTAGATATGCATAGTAAAAATAAAATAGAATAAATATATTTATATGACTATTTATTATTGCTAAATAATTATTAATGATAATACTTAATAAATCAAATTACAAAAAAATATTTTTTTGTGATTATAATTGTATGACAATATCGTAATAAATTGTAGTATTGTATATAATTTACGTTGTAGTTTTTCAAATAACAAAGATAAACAATAATCTAACTAATCAAAAAATAAAAAACAAAACAAAGAGGAAGGAAAAGGACGAGTGGTTACCTAGCAACGGATGTAAACATGGCTAAGTTTGTCCTGGCAGGTTGTATGCTGTTCTCGAGCTGTGATATGTGACTTACTAATGCATGAATATATGGTTGTTATGGTAAGATCTGAACGATGTTAGCTCATGATAGCTGTCTCGGCTCTCTGTTCTGCACAGGGAAGGCGGGCTGTCCCTACTTCGCTAAAGCTGAGCTGCTAGCAGACTCCCTGGAGAGAACCCTGCCAGATTTCCACATGCACAAAATCTGTGTCCCCTCCTCTGACTGGAAGGTACAGCAACACTCCCCACCGTGATTTGGACTCAGCACCCAGCTTTGTGTTGACGATCTGCCCAATCTGTGTCTCAGGACTGGCTTGAGGAGACCTGCTCATCCAGAGGCTGGACCCATGAGAGCTGTCCCATAGTGTGGAGAGAGCTGGTGGACCGTGGAGGGAAGGGCATGCTTCTCGGAGGAGTCAATGACTTTCTTGAGTTTGTACAGGTACGTGCGTTATCAAGTCGTCAGCACACTGAGGAATACATTAGAGGCATATGTGTTCAAGGCTGCCCCATGTTAAAGGGCAAATACCATAAGGGTTCGCAGTTCGTATCACTGGCACAGCTTCAAACCGTGCGCCCTGCTGTCCGTATGGTCCATATGTCCAGCATCAAAGACATGGCATTTTAAAAAAACGTGTTTGTGATGTCACAAAAACCACCATATGTTCACCTAGTGATTCAACCTATGACAGCACAGCCCCGCCTCTATGCAAATGAGCCATGTTCTGATTTGGTGCATCCAAACATCCCAACTGGCCTGAAACACTCCATGGATGAGGTGCAGTACAGGGCAGCCAATCAGAATAGGGCCCTTTACATACACCAGTCTTAAGGCCACAGCAGCAAGTGCAGTCTGGGTAATTTCCAGAGTTCGTTAGCTTATTAGCTCATTAGTTTATTAATAATTAATACTGTTTATTACTGATGAGACGATGTAAGCAATCTGTACTACAGAGATTTCAAGGAGTCATTCCAGGATCAGCAAATAGAGATTTACAGGCATACCTGGTCTCCCAGGGCTACTACGGCATCTCCTCGGATATGGGAACGGAGCTGATGATGACGATAGCGGGCGAGAATCTGCAGGCCACCGAGCAGCGCTTGGAGGAGGAAGAGCGCCAGCGCAACTTACTCAGACTGTTTCACGTCTGGATCAGCGGGTGAGACTCTGGGATGCTAACTGCTTCCATTGCTAAGTTGCAGCAAACGTAAACACAAGGCTAAAGATGGAGTGGGAGGATTTACTCCGGGTCTGGGTCTCTAAACCCCACCCCCACGCCCGCTCTGTCCATCCACCTGGAGGTACACACGTAACACGGCGAGCGGTAGGTGCCCGCCCCAGGCTACGGTGAGGTGCTTACCTTATGATAGCTGAAGACTGTAAGGGTCACCCCGCCCCCCAACCACAGCTATAAGAATAGCAGACTGAGGTTTGGAGGCTGGGATGGGGGGGCCTTACTTGTCCTCAGTAAGGACAGGGTCATGTATCATGACCAATGGTTGTGGCTGGAGGAGACCAGGATGGCCGAGTGGTTAAGGCGTTGGACTTAAGATCCAATGGGCGCATGCCCTCGTGGGTTCGAACCCCACTCCTGGTATGCCCTTTAAGGAGGCAATGCAATATCTTTATCAACGGAGCTGAAGAAGCGTTTCCACAACTCCAGCGGTCTTTAGCATCCCAGTTAATGGTTACCAAACCTCCTCCTGGAGAGCCTTACCTAACACTAATGCAGTTAGCCTGAAGTAGATCTCCAGGGGGCCTGGTAGCCTCTGGTGTCGCGGGTAACACCTCTGGTAGTGGGGGCCCTGGGGTTCTAGGTGAACACTCTACTCTAAAGCCATAAGAGTCTTTGGTCTTCCAAGAGTCCTCCAAGACACCCTTCATCTACCCCACCTCTGTAGGTTACACTGTATAAGAACATCCACTAGGGGGCAGTAAGGAGCCCTGTTCACGGGGATGAGCTACTTATAGGGTTAGGTGCCAGGCACTGAAAGGCACTTGAGTCAGGTCCTTCACTCACAAGGCTGGTTCCTTGACTGTCCCAAGAAGCCTTGTCTGCCTGTATGTAATGTGGTGGAACCGGAATGCTACGGAGCAAGGCACCAACCAGGCACAGATATGCTTGCCTCCATGTTTTTCGGTGATCCACGCGAGTCCAACTCCAACTTGTTATACAAGCATGCCTCCTCACGCTCCTGCCAATAACGGATCATTAAAATCCCCTTTTGGACGTGTCTCCAGTAGTTGGATAGGGTAGTGGTAAACAGCACCTCCCACCGGAGACAATTCCCTGCTCCTAAGCCCAGGCATCCGCCCACCTCACCACCAAAAAGTCTGTGCCCGAGCTAATGTTTTTTTTCCTTATCTGCCTCTCCTGTCTGCTTGCCCAGTGCTCTAAACCCCACTTGCTACAGCCTCATTCCCCTGCTCTTCACCGCTGGGGTCTTCAGGGACGTCCCCATCAGCCTCCATCTTCTAGACACGGAGAGCTGCGAAGAGTCTCTGTTGGGCCTCAAGATGGAAGTCGAGGACCTGGCCCTACCTCAGCTCCACCAGGTCACCATCCACTGTGACCTGACCCAGGCTTTCCAGTCAGCTGAGCTCATCATCTTCCTGGAAGAGTGGCCATCAAATCCCGAAAGAAAGCAGGATGACGAGGAGCAAATGGTGACACAGGTAACAGAGCGCTTCGATCGCTACAGCCACCTTATCGAGGCCAATGCTCAGAGGGACGTCAGAGTGATGGTGGCAGGAGACACCTACGTCAACCTGAAGTGCTCTCTGCTGATTGAGAACGCCTCCTCGGTTGACCCCTCTCGCTTTGTGGCCATGGCGACACAGATGGAGTATGAGGCGAGGGCTCAGCTCGCGGAGAAGCTGTCAGTGAAGACCTCAGGTAGGGACTCCATTCTCCATTGGCTAGAACAAAATACGTTTGGTCTAGTTTTGTTGTGGAGCTAACGGAATTCAATATTCTAAGGTGGTAACATCACAGTGTTCTCCAATGTGGGACACTGAAGGTGGAAAAAAAAGGCTCCATAGGTCAAAGTGACTAGGCTAGGGTGGTCCATAGATCAGTGACTAGGCTAGAGCCTAGCGGCCAGTGGTCAGCCCTATGCACAGGATTGGGCTGCTAAGGCTTAGGTGCCTTGCTGAAGGCATGTCCATAGGCCCCTAACATGCCGTTTAGGGACCCTCAGTCTTAAGGCTGGTTCCCTAACCTCCAGTCCATGACTGTCCCCAGAAGTCTTGTCTGCCTGTATGGAAGGTGGTGGCTTGTTCCACATAGGGTTTGGACCCGTGATCTCTGTGCTTGTAGCCTATAGATCGATGGCTAGGCTAGAAGTCTGGGTTGGGATTCGCAAAGGTGCAATGGCCTGTCAGTCAAAGGCTTGTTTTCTGTCTTACCCAAACATTCCTAGATATCACTGATGTCATCATCTGGGGCAACATCAGTGGCACTTCCCACATTGACCTGCAGAGGGCGAAGGTTCTCCGATATAAGGGGGCAATCTGGGGACCACCAGGTTTCTCGCAGCCAGTCTGCGAGGTGGTTTACGATAGGTAAGATACAACAAGTAAACAATGGCCATGTTGAATTTATAGTGACTGTGATGTCACAGCCCATGTTGAATTTATCGGGGCTGTGATGTCACAGCCCATGTTGAATTTATCGTGGCGGTGATGTCACAGCCCATGTTGAATTTATCGTGGCTGTGATGTCACAGCCCATGTTGAATTTATCGTGGCTCTGATGTCACAGCCCATGTTGAATTTATCATGGACGTGATGTCACAGCCCATGTTGAATTATCTTGACTGTGATGTCACAGCCCATGTTGAATTTATCGTGGCTGTGATGTCACAGCCCATGTTGAATTTATCGTGGCTCTGATGTCACAGCCCATGTTGAATTTATCGTGGCTGTGATGTCACAGCCCATGTTGAATTTATCGTGGCTGTGATGTCACAGCCCATGTTGAATTTATCGTGGCTGTGATGTCACAGCCCATGTTGAATTTATCGTGGCTCTGATGTCACAGCCCATGTTGAATTTATCATGGACGTGATGTCACAGCCCATGTTAAATTTATCATGGACGTTATGTCACAGCCCATGTTGAATTTATCATGGACGTTATGTCACAGCCCATGTTGAATTATCTTGACTGTGATGTCACAGCCCATGTTGAATTTATCATGGACGTGATGTCACAGCCCATGTTGAATTTATCGTGGCTCTGATGTCTCAGTCCATGTTGAATTTACTGTGGCTCTGACATTACAGCCCATTTTAAATTTATTATGTCTGAAGCATATAAATGGGGTCTTTGAACTCACAAGAGCCTTGACCACATGCTGTTACCTGCTTTACCAGGCAAAGCATATACCAGGTGTGGGGTTCGAACCCACGAGGGCATTCGCCCATTGTATCTTAAGTCCAACGCCTTAACCACTCGGCCATCCTGGTCTGGTGTTGCTGAGCTGGAGGCCATGTGACTAGTACTGAAAAAAAAAGGGTTTGTTGGTAAAAACCAAAAGTTTATAAAGGATCACTTTGTTCAGTGGACGCTAAAACTTCAGAGCCATGAACACACTCACATGAACTGGCCGTTTGATAGAAGATGAGGGCAAACTGATCAAACTAGCCTGCATCTGTAAAGGGTACACAGGTCACTACATAGATCTACACACGACTGTATGAAACATGCTGAACAAACTTTTGTCTTACCGTATTGTTACGTCTGCTGAAGCCCACACCTACCAGACTCTATACCGTGGTGAACAAACTTCCCTAGATTCATCTGCTAAAGCATAGAGATACCAGGAGTGGGGTTCGAACCCACGAGGGCATGTGCCCATTGGATCTTAAGTCCAACGCCTTAACCACTCGGCCATCCTGGTCTGTTGTTGGTGAACTGGAGGTCCTTTCATGTGACTAAGTCTGGACAAAAAAAGGACTAGGATATTTAAAGATAAGATAGATAGATAGATAGATAGATAGATAGATAGATAGATAGATAGATAGATAGATAGATAGAGAATTATAAGGACTCTCTTAGTTTATTGGCAGCTATAGCTTGAAATTAGACGTTGTTGTTCGTTGTCCTACAGTGTATATGGTTAGGGATCAGCTGGTCAGAATAGATAGATAGATAGATAGATAGATAGATACTTTATTGATCCCAGAGGGAAATTCAAGGCATCCAGTAGCAGATATACAAACTATACAGAAGTAACAACAGAAGCAAGATAGATTGTACAAATAGAGAGACAGAGATACAATATAAAGTATGAAAGGTATAAAAATAGAGGTCCTTAGTGTCTCGGGTAAGGTATAAAGTTATAAATGGAGGTAGTGGTAAACAGATTTGCCTAAGGCACAAATTGAAGAAGATGGGCTGTTGGTCAGCCATATAGACAGTGCAAAGTAGGCGTAAATATAAATAATTTATCAGTGCAAAAAGTTTGTAAACAGTACAGAATGGAGTAGAATAATACCATATAAAATAGATGCAGGGGCATTTAGGGGGCATTTAGGAGGGAGTGTGTGCAGAGATGGGGGTGTGGTCATTGGAGGAGAGGAGGGACCGAAAATGCAAAGAGTGTCCAGAGTTTTTCATTTGTGCTGTGTACTGAGATGGAGTTGGAACAAGTCTTATGGCCTGAGTGGACTGAGGGAAAATGACTTTCTGAGTATCTGTCTGGTGGAGCTTAGGACTGGGACAGCAGTCTGCCACTGAATGAGCTCGCTCTGCCTGATGATGATCGTGCTGTGCAGAGGATGGTGAAACATTGTGTCCCATGATGTGCAGCAGCTTGCTTGCTGAGGGGCTCTCCTCTCTGCCAGTGTGGTGTATAAGGACTTTCCAGCTCTAGTCCGGCAGCAGCAGAAGCCAGCTGTTCCTGACCTCACTGTTGCAGCCTGATGAGTCGTCGTCCAGCATCCCATCTTGCTGATACTGCTCGTCCCCAACACACCACAGCATAGAAGAGGACGCTGGGGCTACGGCTACAGACTGGTAGCACATCAGCAGGAGATTTCTGGCAGATCCTGAAGGACGTCCCCAGCCTTCCTGAGGAAGTACAGTCCTGCTCTGTGCTTTCTTGTAGACTATGTCAGTGTTTACCTGACCAATTTCCAGCCTCTCGTCCCAGGTGTGCACACCAGGTATCTGTAGGACCTGACCACCTCCACATTCAACCCCCCTTGATGGAAGATTGGCTGGCTGAGAGGGCCTGGACCTCGGCTGAAGTCTATACACATATCTCGCTTGGTTTTGGTGATGTTCAGCTTCAGATGGTTGGTAGTGGCACCACTCCACGAAAAGCATCCTCAACAGCTTCTGTACGCCCTCTCCTGACCATTAGCGCACAAAGTCCGCGACACCCCGACGATTGCAGTGTCATCAGAGAACTTCTGCATTGTGTGGCATAACTCTCCGAGTTGTATTTGAAGTCCGATGTGTACAGGGTTGAACAGGACTGGAGAGGAGAACAGTCCCCTGTGGGTGCTCGCTGGCTGCTGATCACCGTATCAGAGGAGCAGTCCCTGATCCCTGACATGCTGTGGTCTCCCGGTGAGGTAGTCAGTGATCCAGGTGACCAGGTGCATGTTTCCACCTCCATCTTCATCAGCTTGTCTCTCAGTCAGTAGTGGGGCTGAATTGGTGTTGAAGGCAACTGGAGAAGTCAAAGAACTGACCCTCCTCACAGCACAACCCCCCTTGTCCAGATGAGATAGTGATTGTTCTGTGTAGAAGATAGAAGGATGGCATCTTCCACTTCCCACCTTCTCTCCGGTACGCAAACTGGCAGTGGGTCCTCAGCATGGTGGACCTGAGGTCTGAGGTGGTTCAGCATAGCAGTACCAGCGGCTCCATGGTCTTCATTCAGCGTGAGACGTCAAAGCAAACCGGGCCTGTAGTTCATTCAGCTCCTTCGGGTGTGCCTTCTTGGGGACTGGAAATGAGGGCAGGTTGTCTTCCACGTGGCAGGAACCCTTCCGAGACGTAGACTCAGGTTAAAGACATGCTGGAGGGGCTCCCCAGTTGGGCAAGCACATGCCTTAAGCATTCTGGGGCACACTCTGTCTGGGCGCGGCCGCCTTCCTGGGTGTAGTCTCCTCAGCTGTCTCCTGAACTTGGTCTGCCGTGAAGGCTGGGGGACAGTGGGAACCCCCGTGGGTGTTGCTCTGTCCTCCCTGCTGATGATGGTGGTGAATGACTGAGATGGTGGTGAAGACTGGGATTGGTGGAGGTGAGGGTGATGGTGGTGGAAGAAGGTTGACGGAGATGGTGGAGGTGAGGGTGATGGTTGGTGAAGGTGACGGAGATGGTGGAGGTGAGGGTGATGACAACAGGGTGGTGAAATGCTGCAGCACGGGTCGGAGGGAGGGGTGGGATCAGCAGCTAGCAGCAGGACAGTCAAACCTGTTGTAGAAGTTGTTAAACTGGTTTGCTCTGTTTCCGCACCCCCATCTACTATCTGACTGCTGCTCACTGTTGTTCTTGCAGCCAGTGATGGTTTTCATTGGCTGCCCCAGACCGTCCTTCATGTTGGTTGTCTTGCAGCTTCCTTTCCACCTTTTTCCTGTAGGACTCCTTGGCCTCTTTAAGTCGTATCTTGGATCTTCCCCTGTACACGCATCCCTGTTTTGTTTACATCAGGCTTCAGGCTCTGTCCAGTTTTCCATTCTCTTGACGCCCTCTTATTTTGGTTGAGGGATGTCCTTGACGTCACTGGTAATCCAGGGGCTTGTTGTTTGGGAAGCAGCGTACAGTCTTTGTGGGAACAGCAACATCCATACAAAAATTCAGGTAGTCCCGTAACACAGTGCGTCACCCTCCTCAATGTCCTCTCCGTTGTGGGGGCAGCAGCACGCTCCAATCAGTGTGTGTCATAGCAGTCCTTCAGGGGGGGGCTTCTTCTGCTTCAGGAGACCAAACTCTGAATGAGCGTGTCTGTGGTGTGGTCAGTGGGCTGCCTCAGTACCAGTGGTTTGTACTGGATGGCTGTAGGAAAACCAGGTTGTGGTCTGATTTCCCCAGCGGTGGTAGTGGGGTAGCCCTGTATGCATCCCTCACGTTAGCATACAGCAGGTCGATGGTCCTGTTTTTCCTGGTGGGACAGTCCACAAACTGGAAAAAGGCAGGCAGGGTAGAGTCCAATAGAATAGAAGACATGTACAGAGTGTTAAAGATGAAGTAACCAGGAAGGGGCTTAGAACGTACAAGATTATGGACCTATTGGTTCTTAAAGGCCACCCATACTGTTCACCCAGCAAATCATAAACCAGGAGTGGGGATCGAACCCATGCAGGGAATTGCCCATTGGACCTTAAGTCCAACACCTTAACCACTCGGCCGTCCTGGTCCAGTATGGGTGAGTGTTCATGTATCTAGGGCTGGACAAAAAAGGATCAAAGAGGGCATGTGCCCAGTGAAACATGTTGTAACTCTGATTCAGCTGAAGTAGACAAATACCAGGAGTGGGGTTCAAACCCACGAACCATTGGATCTTAAGTCCAACGCCTTAACCACTCTGCCATCCTGCTCAGATCTGTGTGGAAAGAAGGTCCTTTCGTGCAACTAGGGTAATTAAACGACCCATTCACTTTGAAGCTCTAAGAAGTGTTGTTGCTGCAGACAGACTCTGGTGCTGTTCAGGTGAACCTGTACCTGTAAAAGGGTCAGCAGATCAGAACAGAGGTCATTTACAGGGTCTTGAAGCAATAATGAGAGGTTGACAAATTACCATGAATTACAGTTGTATGTACATACGACCACATACTAGACAAACCCAAACAAACTCAATCAACTGCTTTGTGAGCTGAACCAGACAAATACCAGGCATGGGGTTCAAGGGTATTTGCCAATTGGAGCTTAACCACTCAGCCATCCTGGTCTTGTCTTTGGGAGCTGGAGGTCCTTTCATATTACTAGGGCAGTTATAATAACCATGTTGCCATTTAACCACTTGTTTTTAGAAGAAGAGCATGACCACATACAGCCCGACCTCAATCTTTACATTTGTCCTGCTATACCAGGAGTGGGGTTTGAACCCACAAGGGCATTCACCCATTGGAGTTTAAGGCCAACTCCTTAACCACTCGGCCACTGGACAAAGCAATGTGGATATTTTGTTAGAACAAAGACCAAAAAGCGCTTAGTTCATTGGAAGATATAACTTCAGAGGAATTTGGAACCTATAGCCTCCCATTTTTGTAGCTCCACAGGAATATCAGGCATCTTATTCCCACTGAAGTTGTAAATAGTTCCTGCAGACCGTCTGTAGCAGACTGGGAAAATGATTAAACGTTGTTGTTCATTCAGTTGTTCAAAGGCAAAGTTACCAAAACAGAAGTGATGAAACAGTAGTGCAAATGATCTTTATAAAAGTGGGTTTCACCACATAGGCCCGTGTGAGGACAACTAGAAGAAACCTGTTGCAATGCTGCTTCAGCTCTGCTGTTAACAGCCATAACTCATAGCTCTATCTGCTAAACCTCAAATATAGCGGCAGCAGGGTTTAAACGGACGTGGACATTCGACCATTGGTTTGCAAAACCCTCATACGACGACAAGCACTATACGAAGCAAACCCAGCCACTTCCCTAGCTGTTCGTATTAACTGCTTTACCAGCTAAAGCACAGAGATACCAGGAGTGGGGTTTGAACCCAGAAGGGCATTTGCCCTTTGGATCTTAAGTCCAACGCCTTAAGCACTCAGCCATCCTGGTCTTGGCTTCTCCACTAAAGGTCCTTTCATGTGGTGGGACAAAGAGATGTGGATATTTTGTTAGAACAAAGACCAAGAAGCGCTTAGTTCATTGGAAGCTATAACTTCAGAGGAATTTGGAACCTATAGCCTCCCATTTTTATAGCTCCACAGGAATATCAGGCATCTATTCCCATGGAAGTTGTAAGCAGTTCCTGCAGACCGTCTGTGATTAAACGTTGATGTCCGTTCAGTTGTTCAAAGGCAAAGTTACCAAAACAGAAGTGATGAAACAGTAGTGCAAATGATCTTTATAAAAGTGGGTTTCACCACATAGGCCCGTATGCAATCGCCTGTAAAACCCCATCTTCACTAGATGTATAGATTGTTGTAGCACTGCTTTAGCGCTTCTGATAACAGCTTGGGTCTGTTCATATACATATACCAGGAGTGGGCTTTGAACCCGTGAGGACAACTAGAAGAAACCTGTTGTAATGCTGCTTCAGCTCTGCTGTTAACAGCCATAACTCATAGCTCTATCTGCTAAACCTCAAATATAGCGGCAGCAGGGTTTAAACGGACGTGGACATTCGACCATTGGTTTGCAAAACCCACATACGACCACAAGCACTATACGAAACAAACCCAGCCACTTCCCTAGCTGTTTGTATTAACTGCTTTACCAGCTAAAGCACAGAAATACCAGAAGTGGGGGTTGAACCCACGAGGGCATTCGCCCATTGGATCTTAAGTCCAACGCCTTAACCACTCAGTCATCTTGGTCTGTACCATCTGCACTAAAGGTCTTTTCATGTGGTGGGACAAAGCGATGTGGCTATTTCGTCCCACGTTAGAACAACATTGACCTAAAAATCGCTACCAGCTTATTTCATTGGAAGTCTCCATAAAAGCTATACTTCAGAGGAATTTGGAACCTATAGCCTCCCCCACATGATTTTATAGCTCCACAGGAAACATCAGGCATCTATTTCCCAGGGAAGTTGTAATTAGTTCCTGCAGACCGTTGTAGCAGACTTTGTTCCAATGGTGTCCTGGGGGGATTTTTTTACCCACGTGTCCTGTAGCGTACTGTACAGGGAAGTGATTAAACGTTGTTGTTCATAAGCCAACCCAAATTTCACTAGATGTATAGATTGCTGGAACACTGCTTCAGCTCTCCTGGTAACAGCCTGGGCCTGTTTATACACATATACCAGGAGTGGGTTTTGAACCCATGAAGACATGTGCCAGTGAAGCATGTGTTACTAGGAGAAACCTGTTGTAATGCTGCTTCAGCTCTGCTGTCAACAGCCATAACTCAAGGCTCTATCTGCTAAACCTCAAATATAGCAGGGGCAGGGTTCAAATGCCCAGTTAGTTTGCAAACCCACACTTGACTACAAGCGCTATACAAAGCCAAACAGGCCACCTCCTAAGGCTTTCGTATTAAGTGCTTAACCAGCTGAAGCATAGATACCAGGAGGGGGGTTCGAACCCACAAGGGCATGCGCCCATTTGATCTTAAGTCCAACGCCTTAACCACTCAGTCATCCTGGTTTTGGGGGTGTGATAACTAGGCGTCTATTCATCCTACAAAGCCTGGTGTAGGCAATTTTATTGGTAAAACCAAACATTTCTAAAGAACCAGTTTGTTTGTTTGAAGCTAAAGTTGCAGAGCCATAAACACACTCTCATATAATGGCCATGACAGTAGGCAATATACTGTACAACTCAAACCATATTTCACTAGATGTATAGATTGTTGTGACACTGCTTGAACTCTACTGATAGCTGTCTTAAAGTATTGAGCTCCCGTAAAGTCATCCATCTACCAGCAGGGGGGTTTGAACCCACCTATTTGACCTTAAGCAGCGCCTTAACCACACAGCCTTCCTGGCTATGCCATGTTGTTTTGCCATCACAGTCCTGTTTTTAATAAAGTAACTCACTCGGACAAGGACTTGGAAATTCCCAGTTTGGCAAATGGTCATGTAGAAATGAATCACAGCTGTCTCTACTATGCAAAACCACCCAACAATGAACCGCACATTGTGCTGTTTGGCTATTTTGCTAGCTGCCTATTTAGATCCATTGCTCAAAGAAAAACAAGAGGTACCCAGCCTGTCCAGGGACTATGCTCCAGCCTGTCTAGGGATTATCCTGGAACCTGCTGATTGTTGGTTAACTTCACTAGCCACTAGGCATCCTAATCACATCAAATCCCACCGCAAATAATCCCTACACCGGTTATCCGACCACCTAGCAAATATCGTCATGTTCTCTCTTTCAAGAAAATGGTTGGCAAATGACTTTCTGCGCTTGGCTGGCTCTCGAAGGAGTTCCATTTCTCAGAAGACAAACAAGACCGCAGCTATTTCAGCAGCCAATGGAATCCTTGCAGTTCTGGAAGCTTGGAACAATGGGGCCTCCTCCGGAGAATACTTCTCTTTGGGCGTATTCAGTACAGGTAAGACCACACGCTCTTAGAGTAGAAGGGATGGGTTCGTATCACGGTGTAAGGGACTTTAATGCGGTTCTGGGACTGATTAGAGATACATTTGGTTTCCTGGGGGCGGAATGTGGAGATTGAACCCACAAGGGCATGGGCCCATTGGATCTTAAACCCAACACCTTGCCTACTGGGTTTCCATGCTTTCGAGTAACTTCTCCAACAAGGCCTACTGTTAACAAACTACACTGCTTGAAAATGAGAAACTTTCTGTGACCTGTTATGTCCAAAGGCAGCTATGAACCACACAGTCTCTAATAATTGGTGGAGTTTTGTTTTCTTCCACCTTCTTTGTTACCCAGCCTTCAATATACTGCACCAATCCAAATATAGACACACGGAAGACTGGCAACTGCTCGTGGTCTTATTAAGAACCACCATACCTCATTGTTTGGCCCCCAAGAAGTACATTTTCTAGTACCAGGTGCGGCACATACTGTTCACGGCTTAGTCGGCTAAAGCAAGTTACCAGGAGTGGGGTTCGAACCCACGAGGGCAGCTGCCCATTGGATCTTAAGTCCAACGCCTTAACCACTCGGCCATCCTGGTGTGACTGCCTAGGCTTTTTGAACAAAGCTTCACATTTGAAGAACCAATTATGTGGTCAATTCCATTTAAACAAAAAACTTACATTTTATTATTCAGATATTATTTGCCATATGTTTTTTTTTTGGTTGCACAATGAGCTGGAAGTAAGGGCTATGTAATCTGATACCAGCGGAACACTGACAAGCAATAACTGCACATAATATTCACATGTAATATTGAACTCACTTTTGCCGATATTGCCAATCATGGAACACACCAAGCAATGCAGTTTGTAAACAGTAGGCTGTGACCAACATTGGGGGAGTTACCCAAAATCCATAATCAATTATTTACAACTGATGATTTTTATCAACTGTACAAACAATTACCGGCTACCTCCTGCAAAAAGCAATATCAGTAGCTATCACCTTACCTAGGAGTTTACTACCCTTGTGCAATAGTGGTTAGCGCATACACCTCTCGCACGTAACATCACTGGTTGAAATCCTGGTCCCGATATATGCTAAATTTCCTCCAGGATTAATAATGTATCTATCTAAGCTCGCCAAAGTAGCCACTTTCATAGCCATGTATGTAAAAGAAACAGCCAGTTAGCACAAACTGCCTACATTCCGGCCTTTAGACAAGACACAGATAGTCATGGCTTTCGAGCAGTGTAGTTTGTTAACAGTAGGCCATGGTCAACATGGAAAGCCAGTAGTCATCTATTTAGCCATGTGTCATTAAAAGAAAGGTCATTAAGAGCAGACCACGTTTAAAGCTTGATACGAACCTTGCTTTCGAACAAGACACATCAAGTTTCAAGTGGTTTGTAAACAGTAGGCTATAATTGTCAAGTTAAACAAATTCTTTAGTGTTTTGTATTATCAGCCAGGACCAACAGTAGGAACTGACGTGGTATCTGAAGGCCTAGACCAGGATGGCCGAGTGGTTAAGGCGTTGGACTTAAGATCCAATGGGCACATGCCCTCGTGGGTTCGAACCCCACTCCTGGTATGGGGTTTCCTTTAATTGGTAAATTAAGGAACTCCTGACTGAACCTGTACAGACCCACCGACAGCAATCCGGGTTTGACTTAGGTCTGGTCTAATGATTTCATCCATCCTTCATGATTTCAACGAAGTCAGCTCCTGGGAAGTTGTTCAGCATTATAAATGGTTATCTGATGACTATATGGACCCGAGTTTCTAAACCCTGGTCATGAAGGCACCCTGCTCTGCACATTTAGGTGCGTTCCCTTCTCCCAGCACTCCGGATTCAACTTAGCAGCTCATCAACAAGCCCTTTCAGAGTTGCAAACGATGTGTCAAAGCAAGGAGTCCACTAAAATGTGTAGGGCAGGGTGCCGTCAGGGCTAGTTTTAAGAAACACCCTAATACAGTAGAAGATGTGTAACTTTTGCTCTGCTCTGATTGGCTGGTTTACAAGGAGACCACCGTGATGATCACACTGAAGCAACATGAACACATTCATGAACCTCCATATAAACAAAGATTCTATAAGGCTTCTTGTATCTGCTCTGGTGTAAATAAGCTAATTCCTCATATGGTGAGCTATGCTAGTTACTTGGAGGTAATGCTAGTAGCTAGCGTTACCTATACTAGCTACTCGCTGTCCATCTGGAAATCAACACACAGTAGATTAAAGTTGTTCCTCACTATGGATGACCTGCTTCAACCGGGAAACACGGATACAATCAGTCACACAGCATGGCTGCTACTTACAGGCTGCTGTTGGGGTGGTGATGCAAAGCTGCTCTATATAGCCCAAGGTTTGAGAACTATTGTTCCGGGTGTTTGCCGTGGAGCATTTGGGGGTTGGGTGCCTTGCTCAAGGGTCCTCGAGTCGTGTCATTCAAGCCTCTGATCCTCCGGTCGATAACCGTATATGGGTTCACCGTATTCATAATTAGACTCAATCAATAACGCTCTTGGTGCATCTGTAATAGCAGACCAACTATTCAAAGCACAATTCGTTCAGGTTTCTGGAAAGTCTGCTCCAACTATAATTTAAGGTCCACTTATAGAAAGCTTCTACCAGGAGTGGGGTTCGAACCCACGAGGGCATGTGCCCATTGGATCTTAAGTCCAACGCCTTAACCACTGGGCCATCCTGGTACGAGGATCAGGACCCCAGTCCAGGGGAAGTCCTTTCCTGCTACTTGGCCTGGGCAATGACACTGAAGACCACTTTGGACAAAGGCAGGAAGCTTCCAAACCATGTCACCACTTTGGCAGAAAGCTCAGGAAGCTCCTCCTAAACCACGACATCACCCAGTAGCAGAATAGTGAAACACCAGTCTCATTGCTTTCACTTCTTAAAGGAAATACACTTACCAGGAGAAGACCCAGATCTCTCCTTGGCAAACCAACAGTAGTGCTCTGTTCTCTTGGTATGAGGGTACTTCTCAACTTGGAGGACTTTCAGCTGCTTTCATAAGTGCTTTACTTAAAGGTAACACACTTACCAGGAGTGGGGTTCGAACCCACGAGGGCATGAGCCCATTGGATCTTAAGTCCAACGCCTTAACCACTCGGCCATCCTGGTGTGAAGCCTCCCTTGGCGAGGTCCTTTCGTACCACAAGGGTAGACAATGAAAACAAGGATCTGTTGTTAGTAGAAAATTACTTTCATTTTCATTTTAATAACAAATCATAAAATAACTTTTTTAATAATAACCGAACCGATGACCATTTGGTATCGCGCTCTAGGTGGATAGATCTACTTCCTAGCTTTCCTATTCTGCACCATGGCTCCCCACATTTTTTAAAAGTGACCATTAGAAGACCCAGATCTCTCCTTGGCAAACCAACAGTGGTGTTCTGTTCTCTTGGTATGAGGGTACTTCTTTCTCAACTTGGAGGACGCATCTAGGATCTATCTAGAGCCCTGGGTAGTAAAGTTCAGACCATAGAACAAATGCTTGTCTGACGTTATGTCCAAGAGGCTCACAGTCTGCAGACTGCAGCAAAGGCTGATTCAGCTACCAGGTTTCTGTAGTTCTGGCAATTCTGCTTCAGCCCTAGCCACGCTCATATGTGCCTCACTACCAGGAGCTCACTAATGCTGTTGAGGCTAAACGGCCGATCCACCACTGAACACCCAACACTGAAATAGCGTATTCAGCCAGGTTTCTGTAGTCATAGCAGTTCTGCTTTCATAACTGCTTCACTTGGCTCACTTAAAGGAAACACTCTTACCAGGAGTGGGGTACGAACCCACGAGGGCATGAGCCCATTGGATCTTAAGTCCAACGCCTTAACCACTCGGCCATCCTGGTGTGAAACCTTAATTGTCAAGGTCCTTTCATACCACTTGAGTGGACAATTGAAGCTACGTCCTTTGTCCTTAAAGTGGACAAAGCAATACATCAAGGCACATATGAGCGCGGCTAGGGCTGAAGCAGAATTGCCAGAACTACAGAAACCTGGTAGCTGAGGCAGCTTTGCTGCAGTCTCCAGAATGTGAGCCTCTTGGACATAATGTCAGACAAGCATTTGTTCAATGGTCTGAACTTTACTACCCAGGGCTCTAGATAGATCTACTTCCCAGCTTTCCTACTCTTACCAACTTTGCAGCTGGTGAGCCAACAGTGGCTTTCTGTTCTTTTGCTATTAGGGTTTTTCTTTGACAACTTAGAGGACGCATATACCCTGGTGGGGTTCCAACCCACGAGGACATATGCCTATTGGGTCTTAAGCACTCGGCCATCCTGGCTTGACAAGGAGAATTGATGTGGACCAAATCTGAATAGGCATTTGAATAGTAGAGCACTGGACCGTAGGCCAGTAGCCATGTTGGTCTGAACCTTGCTATGTGCATGCATGAGCAATAGATAAAGCTCACTTATAAAGAAGGTGCAGTAGCCATGGCTGATTGATTGAGGGCTGTTGCGGCCTCTCACCATGAGCCTCTTGGACGTAATGTCAAACAAGCATCCGACCTTTTACCTCAACCTTATTACCCAAGGGAGATCTGCTTCCTATCCTTCCTATTCTGCACCATGTCTCTTATACTTACTAATATCTAATATCTTGACTTATATTAAAATTAAATCAGGATTTTGCCCTCTCCTGTAAAGTTGCCATTTTGAAGATACTTGAAGGATAAGTAAATGAGACTGCTCTTTATCTAATATGCTTCTGAGGTGAAAGGTCATCATTACACCACATCCAATACTGAAGCTCCAACATACTCACACCAGTTTCTGTAGTTCTGCTTTAGCCCTGTTCATAACTTTGGCCTCACTTCATTCCTTGGTTCGGTTAAAGGAAGCACATATACCAGGAGTGGGGTTCGAACCCACGAGGGCATGTGCCCATTGGATCTTAAGTCCAACGCCTTAACCACTCGGCCATCCTGGTCTGGGGGCTTACCTGTGGAGGTCCTTTCATACACTATGGTGGACAGATATCACATTGGCAGAACCAGAGAAGCATACAGACTCATTTGTTTGTGAATCTTTGGCACCAGCCCGTTCAGGGAGCAGAGCCAAGGCTGGTGTTCTAGTCTCCAGTACAGTACAGCACACTCCATGATAAGAGCATAATGGTTCACCGTATTCGTAATTCGATTCAGTCAAGAATTAACAACCAGGACGCTGATAGGACTGTTGGCCATCTGGATGGTCCTGCTAGGAGAATACACTTGGCCATGCAGAAGGAACTTAACTAAACTGTATTGATTGTTGGAGGCTGGTGAACATTACATTACCTGGCAACAGTAATTATGGAAAACCCATCCCATCCCAGTAGGGGCTCGTTGTGAGCAGTCATGGGATGGAGGTTAGGGAACCAGCCTGGTAACCAGAGGGCCGCTGTTCCATTCCCTGAAACGACAGTAACAACAGAAGTGCCCTTGAGTAAGACACCTAGCCCCTTAATCGCCATGGACAGGGTTGTCCTCCACTCTGGGCAAGTGTGCACACAACCCTATGCACACTTGTGGAATCAGCTGTAGCCTTCACTTGCTCCTGAAGACAGATGAGCATCATCACAGTGTGTTCAGCTGGGTTAGGTCCACTCAGGTGTCCTCACCCTTTGGTCCGATGCTTCTGTTCTGGTTCTCCAGGACACCTGGGTATTCCGGCAGGCCTGGTTTTCTCAGTGCCAGTGAGATTTCACAACGGCAGCTGGTCAGTGTGCTCCGATATTACCATCAGTGACGAGCTGAGGACTAACCTGGAGACCGCCATTCAGGAGCTCACAGCGGTGAGTACATGACAACCAATCAGTCAACTGATAAATTAGGATATTAACATATTCGAGACATTAACACTATCTGAACACTAATTACGCATCACCTTATTAAGGATAACAGTCGTTTGATAGCTTTCCTATGTCCGCCAGGAGAAGGAGGCTGCAGCTGAAGTAAGGAACAGGAGGGCCTGAAGTCTCCGCACCTCACTCGGGAAGAGATCAGCCATTTACATACATCAACCTTAAAGTAGTAGCAACCTGGTGTCACTCCACCTCCACCCCTACCGCACCATCTGCAGGAACTGTGTGAGGATATTCAAGCTGCATGGGATGGATTATCACAGGACACCATTAGGAACCTCTACAGCTCCATACCGAGACGTCTGGCGTGTTGGATTAGCAAACATGGCGGCCCGACGCCATACTGAGAGACAGACTTCTGTATGTGTAGCTCAATAAATATTGATCATATCAGTCTAAATGTATCATCAGTTATTGATCCTGGTCACCTTTACCTTCCTTCCCAACACCACCGCACTCCCACACCTCCTTCTGGGAGCAGCTGTTCTTTAGGTGATGAGTGTGTATTCTAAATTGTTAGATTTTTTTGTGAGACCAGTGTGGTTCAGGCAGTGTTTCTTGGTTTGAGTAATAAATCAATACTGGAACATGTAAATGATTTTTGGTTCTGCCGAACTTAGAACAGTCAACCAAAGCGATCCTGCTAACAGCTTCCTGTGGGCAGTGGTGAAGGAGTAGAGTGGAGGATGACATACACAAACTGGTCAGAGACTTCACAGTCTACATGGTGGATCAACACCGTAGGAAGTCACTGTTGGGAACGACGACCTCTGTGGTGGTCCTGACCTTTGAAGGTCAGGGGTAACGGTGCTTGGAGCCCATCTGTGTATTGGTATGCAGATAGCACAGTAAAGGAGGAGTATGAGGAGTATTAAAGAACACTACTACCAAGAGTGGGGTTCGAACCCACGAGGGCATGCGCCCATTGGAGCTTAAGTCCAACGCCTTAACCACTTGGCCATCCTGGTAGCTAACCTGGTGGTTATTGACAAACTGGCCTGAGTGAAGAACAGTTCATTCCTATTCTTGCTGACTACACCCTCAAATTTCCCTCATAACCAATTTCCCTCATAACCACCTGGACTGGAGCTCTTTTTCCAAACAATGGAATTCTTGCAGACAAGTCATCTAATTGGGTTTAGTAGGTAGAGTAAAAGCACACAGACGAAGACTTCAGCCTTTGTAGGAATGCTGCTTGTGTCATCCACCTAAAGAAGCCCATTACCAGGAGTGGGGTTCGAACCCACGAGGGCATGTGCCCATTGGATCTTAAGTCCAACGCCTTAACCACTCGGCCATCCTGGTACTCGCTCACAACCCCAGTTGCTGTTTTGCCACCACACGTCTGTTATCGACGAACGGGCCTGCATGAAGAACAGTTGATTCCCATTCTTCCTGACTACACCCTTGAATTCTTGTAGAGCACTCCCTCAGGCCCCAGGCCAGCCAAATCAGGGAAAGATTGTTAACTCCATTATTCAGCCGAAGCATCAAATTTCCCTCATAACCAACAGGACCAGAGCTCTTTTTCCAAACAATGGAATTCTTGCAGAGCAGTCGTCTAATTGGGTTTAGTAGGTATAGCAAAAACTCCAGACATGTAGACGTCAGCCTTTGTAGGAATGCTGCTTGTATCATCCACCTAAAGAAGCCCATTACCAGGAGTGGGGTTTAAACCCACGAGGGCATGTGCCTATTGGATCTTAAGTCCAACGCCTTAACCACTCGGCCATCCTGGTCTCCAAGGCCTATGGTGGAGGTCCCATTTCCTAAAGTTGAAGGAAAATGAGCTCTACTACAGCTGCTATCCAAACTTCCGCTGTGAGTAGACAAAGGCTATGGGTGTGAAAGGATGTGTAGCTGTTGAAGCAGCTCCTCGCTGACAGACCAACAGAAACCCTGCAGACAGGTTTTCTAATTCTCATTGGTCTACAAACACATGGGCGAGCAGAGGAGGATTTCTGCAACTGTAGTAACAGCACTTGGATCATCCACTCAAAGGACTCCACTAGCAGGAGTAGGGTTTGCACCCACAAGATCTTCAGGCCCACGCCTTAACCACTCAGGACGTCTCCCGATCCTTAGCTTCACTCCTGCTTCCTAGCTGAGGAAATCCACAGGTGGTGTTTCTATCCAGCCTCCCACTGAGAGCAGACACCTCAGCGACGTGGGTCTGAAAGGATGTGTAGCTGTTTAAGATGCTCCTGACGGAGATGGACAAACTGAGAGGGCATGTTAGCCCTGCTGTGTATGGGTAACGGTGAACCTCGTCCTTATGAACTGACAACCACTTGCACATTGTAGAAAACTGAAAAATACAGAAACTAAAGAAACAGGAAATACAGCAGGGCTGTTCGCCACATCACACAGAGCAGAGGAAAGGAAAACAACAGGTGACGCGTCATTTTGTTAAATGATGTGCCTTTTATCGATCAAGAAGCAGTGAAAGCATGAGCAAAACACGAGTACGATTACACAAACATTCTCGGTACGTAGCTTCAAAAAAAACAAACTAGCCGTTTCTGTTGCTTTTACAGGGTCATGTGTTATCTACAGGAGCGGGGAGCCAAAGTTCCAGTACCTGAATCACACGGATGCCTCTGATTTCAAATTTGCATTTGTTAGCATGGGTGTGGAAGGTTCCTTTCATGCTACAGCCAGACACTTTTAGAGTGTTGAGGGAGGTGTACACATTACTTTCACTGATTAACCTCACATTACCCAACACCAACTGGCCTTCGGAAGAATTAAATGCCCCCAAAGCATGAAAAATAAAGGGACGGTGTATAGCAAAAAAAAAAGAGAAGCTGCATACAACCGTAAGCGGTGTATTCGTTCTTTTTTCCAGGTCATGGCTGTTCATTCCCAAAGTGGGCACTTCAAATGGGGGGGAAAACAAGTCGACCCTTAAAAACTGTACAATGTAAAAAAACAGAGCTGGATTCAACAAATAAAAGTGTTTCAGGAAAATGACCCGTACGGTCTTTCCGCATAGTAGCAGGTGCTGTCGATACAGAAGAAGATGAAGCCCACAAACTAAAACCTATTCCACTACTACACAGACAGTCACATCCAGGTAGACTCTACAAAGAACAAGCCAGAAGGTTTGCCGTGTTTCAATATGTGGGTTTCTTTTAATGGCTACTGATCATGCCTACAAAAAAAACAAAAACAAAAAAAAACTCTAAAAGTGCATTCGGTGGAATTTCCTCCATCCACACCAGTCAGTATCTGCTCTAACAGCAGGGAGAAAATAAATAAGATTAGACGGGGCTGACGCTTTCGATTTCCCACAGTAGTTCACAAGTGCTTACTGGATGAGTGGAAAACATGGGGAACCCCGAACGTTACTCTTCAGTCGTCTGTGAAACGTTCCGCACGTCTAGAAACGGGAAAGCAGAATAATGCCAAAGCGCTCAGAAAAAAAAAAAAGAACCTGTGCAAGGCGTACGTTACGCTGTAGAGGATCACTACTTCATAACTGACCAATATTCATAAATAAAATAGCCCCCAGCCCATTACATATACACAACAGTATATACCCACATGGCTACAAATGATAAAACATCTCTTTACCGCTACCAATAGAATCGAGTGCTTACGTTCATCACTACATGCCAATCAAATCAGCCTGGATGGTCAGTCGCTAGTTTCGTTTTAGACAGCACAGTGTGTTGCTGTAACGTAGACCAGGTTAGTTCCTCTGTCTGGCTCAGATTAGACCTGAGGAGTATTTCACCGAAGAAGGTTTCTCAGCAAGTAAGGTAGCTTAAGCCTGTAGTCTAGACTGGGTAATAAGGGGGAAGCTACTGAACTTCCCCATTGGCCAGTCTTCCCTATAGGCTTAAGTGCCGTGAAATGATCCCCAAGCTGGTTCTGAGTTTCTACAGGTTGGATTTCATGTTGGGTAACTGTGAGGGGCAGGAAGGAGGGAGTAGAGGTACAAGTCATGGAAGTAACAAGCAAACCAGAAGGAAATCTAGACAGGCCCGTGGGCAGTGCGCATTACGTCACTTCGAAGGAACACCCTGGCCTGGGTGTTTAAGCTTGAGGTCGCTAATTTAGCAAGTGACTGAGTTTTCTTCGCTTTGAAAATGTTTGTCACCATAAAAATATATATTTATATTTATATATCTGAAAGGCCAATATCGTTTAAGCAAGAGTGCTGGACTCACAACTACAGTCATAGTGCACGGCCAACACTGACCGACCGTGCTCAGCACTCAGCACCACTAAATTTAGACTGAATTTTTTTCTCGTGGTTTGTTTTGGTTCATATGAAAAAGGAAAAAAAAAAAAGGTCACAGTGATCTCACCGCAATAAAACACAAATAGCAGAACGGACAGAAAAAAAAAAATTCTCTCTTCAGAACTTTTCATAAAGCATATATGTCAGTGTATGGTGCATATATATTTATATATCTACATTAGCTATAAATAAAAGGAACAGTTTAGCAAGGATGGTGGACAAGCTAGGACTCCTGTTGGTCATCCTGCTGTTGCTGGCTGCTTGGGGGCAAGTCCGTTGCTGTCGGGCCACCACCCGTCCCCTGTCCATCGAAACCAAGGCCCAGTCCCTCGTCCATCTGCTCTAGTTCGCTTTGGTCCAGAAGCTCAAAGTCCTCCTCCTCGGCAGGAACAAGCGTTACGTCCGGTTGCTCCTCGGTACTTGCCTCGGTGGTTACGTCCACATCCTCATCGCTTGCCTCTTGGGCCACGGGGGACTCGAGGGGCGACTCTAGAGGCGACTCCATTGGGCAGGGTGGCGTCTCGGTGGGGAGGAACTCTGCCATGGAAGGTCCTTCGCTTGCCTCTGTGGAGCGCAGAAGGGCTGAAAGAGTGTTCTGTACCACGGTGGAGATGGCCGTGCTCACGATTTCCTCGCTAAGAGCTTCCAGAGACCGAGCAGGTCCTTGGGCGCCCCGAGCTGCCCCTTCACCCTCCTGTCCAGCTCCTGCTGAACTCCGGTCAGCCCCAGCCGATCGCCCGTGTCCGTTGAAATGCGTGTTGACGAAGTGGAGGGGAGACGCCAGGTGCTGAATGAGGAGGCTGGTGGGACTTTGGGAGTCCTCCTGCTGCTCCGCGCTGGAGCCCTCAGGCCGGCCAGACCCAAGCACACCCAGGGGAAAGTGGAAGAGACCAGGTTCGATTGATGGGAACTCGTCCACGGAGGGGAACTCTGGAAGGTCCCTGGAGAAGCTTTCCTCAGGTTCACTGTGCACACTCAGCTGGTCCAGGTCTGTGACAGAAGGGAGACGGATGAGGCATTTAAGATTATTCGCAAAACAACTGTAATTATTTTTAAATTTCTAACCCAATGTTTTAAAGTGAGTAAGAAATTGTGTACGAGGTATATACAATATAGAATATAGGAATACGACAGCATTACGTTAACCCTCAACAACTAGACAGCAGGGGTCATCATTTGACTCCTCCTCTAGGAAGGGCACAGAGCTAATGTTGGCATTAGCAGATTAATATGGTGGGGACAGTTGGACAGGGACAGTCCAGAACTGCCAAGTGTTTGGGCAGAAACAGGCCTAATGTACATATTCAATCAACCGCAGCCGTATCGGATGATCAGAGGAACCTTCTCTCCAGGTTAGAACTAACTTGGCTGCTCTTCCGTAACATCCAGTCATTTCAGCTCGTTTCTTTCCTGGAGTGAGTCACTCAGAAACAGGCCGAAGCATGAGGGCATTTATGTGTAATTCCAGTCATGTGTAGTAAACCATGTGGTAAAATTAGCACCATGGTAACTATGGTATATTTCAACACACCTTATGATGGTTATAGACGCCACCCTATCACCCAGGCTACTGGTCTCCCATTGGTTATAGACGCTACCCTATCACCCAGGCTACTGGTCCACCATTGGTTATAGACGCCACCCTATCGCCCAGGCTACTGGTCCACCATTGGTTATAGACGCCACCCTATCGCCCAGGCTACTGGTCCACTATTGGTTATAGACGCCACCCTATCGCCCAGGCTAGTGGTTCACCATTGGTTATAGACGCCACCCTATCGCCCAGGCTAGTGGTCCACCATTGGTTATAGACACCACCCTATCGCCCAGGCTAGTGGTCCACCATTGGTTATAGACACCACCCTATCGCCCAGGCTAGTGGTTCACCATTGGTTATAGACGCCACCCTATCGCCCAGGCTAGTGGTTCACCATTGGTTATAGACGCCACCCTATCACCCAGGCTAGTGGTCCACCATTGGTTATAGAAACCACCCTATCACCCAGGCTAGTGGTCCACCATTGGTTATAGACACCACCCTATCGCCCAGGCTAGTGGTTCACCATTGGTTATAGACGCCACCCTATCGCCCAGGCTAGTGGTTCACCATTGGTTATAGACGCCACCCTATCGCCCAGGCTAGTGGTTCACCATTGGTTATAGACACCACCCTATCGCCCAGGCTAGTGATCCACTATTGGTTATAGACACCACCCTATCGCCCAGGCTAGTGGTTCACTATTGGTTATAGACACCACCCTATCGCCCAGGCTAGTGGTCCACCATTGGTTATAGACGCCACCCTATCGCCCAGGCTAGTGGTTCACCATTGGTTATAGACGCCACCCTATCGCCCAGGCTAGTGGTTCACCATTGGTTATAGACGCCACCCTATCGCCCAGGCTAGTGGTTCACCATTGGTTATAGACGCCACCCTATCGCCCAGGCTAGTGGTCCACTATTGGTTATAGACACCACCCTATCGCCCAGGCTAGTGGTCCACCATTGGTTATAGACGCCACCCTATCGCCCAGGCTAGTGGTCCACCATTGGTTATAGACGCCCCCCTATCGCCCAGGCTAGTGGTTCACCATTGGTTATAGACGCCACCCTATCGCCCAGGCTAGTGGTTCACCACTGGTTATAGACACCACCATATCGCCCAGGCTAGTGGTTCACTACTTGTTATAGACGCCACCCTATCGCCCAGGCTAGTGGTCCACTATTGGTTATAGACACCACCCTATCGCCCAGGCTAGTGGTTCACCATTGGTTATAGACACCACCCTATCGCCCAGGCTAGTGATCCACTATTGGTTATAGACACCACCCTATCGCCTAGGCTAGTATGGTTCACCATTGGTTTCACCAGTGGTTCACCATTTGTTATAGACGCCACCCTATCGCCCAGGCTAGTGATCCACTATTGGTTATAGACACCACCCTATCGCCTAGGCTAGTGGTTCACCATTTGTTATAGACGCCACCCTATAGCCCAGGCTAGTGATCCACTATTGGTTATAGACGCCACCCTATCGCCTAGGCTAGTGGTCCACCATTTGTTATAGACGCCACCCTATCGCCCAGGCTAGTAGTCCACTATTGGTTATAGACACCACCCTATCGCCCAGGCTAGTGGCCCATCACTATTCTAGAACAGTGCGAATGGGGGGGAACCATGTTAAATGGTGGCAGACTGGGCGGGGTTTAAACTATTCTAGAACAGCGTGAATCGGGTACAACATTACAGAGTCCTCCAACAATCACATATCAACATTCAGGTCACTAAAACATGTGGGCGTTGCTGTATGTAGCATGAGTGTGCTGCGGCCTTTACATGCTACAAATAAAACACTGTGAAAGACGAGTTTCTGACGATCACTGCATGAGGAACAAAAGGACCCTGTTTGCACATCTCTCACACAAACCAACTTTTCCAAAGAATGTAATTTGAGATGTCTTCACATTCCAGCACATGTTCATCTAGAAATTCCAGATTTCATAAACGAAAGACACGGCAGCTTTCCAAGGAAGCTGCGGTCACTGTCTGAAACCCTGAATGAATAAAGTGCTTGTATCCTTCGCGTTCCTGCGATGCTGCTCTTTTGGCTGTCAGACTGCGAGATCATTTGCATCCAACAAAACATACCGGCAGTCACATGACATCCAAAGAGTAAACTTGCTGAGGTAAACACATGATTACTGACAACACGGGCTCACAGTGAGTCACTCGCTGTGTACCAACATCACACATAACAGCACACAGTGAGAGGATCAGCTGACTTAACCCTTAACCCCAAGCCTAGAGCTCTAGTGTACCTTCAGACACGTCTGTAAGCTGTGGGGTGGTAGCTCTAGACACAGAGAACCCCCCGCTCTCCAGGATAGACGCCTCCTCATCGGACAGCTCTGAATCCGTGATGGCCATCGCTAGAGCTGTGGTCTTCACGTCCACCTGGGCAAGAAACATCAGCAGCCTGAGTCGTGATAACACAGGTCACAATGCACGCTGCTTGTTCAAGAACATCATATGAAGGATATGCTTACAGTGGGAGCAAAGCAGGAGAGCTCCTCCTCACTCTCGCTCTCCGTTTCTGCTCTCGGCTCGTCCCCCTCATCCTGCTCTTTCTTCACCTCTGCAGACACACGTTTCATTAAGCAACTGCATAGGGATAAGACAAACTACACCTGCTGGAATGACGAGGTGAGCTTTGATAATAAAAGTCTTCAAGGTACTGAAACACAAAATGAGAACTCCATGGCAACACAGAAGCATTCTTCAGACGTACCCCATGATGCTTTGTGTCACTAATGGACTGAAGTTGTGTTGTAGTGCTTATGCTACTATTACTGCTGCCGCCGTTTCACATTTTACTGAAAAGTCATGAAATCGCAATTACAAAACAGCACAGGGCTTTTAATTTGAAACGGCAGATTCAGGAAGTGGAGACGCCCACACGGGGACAGGGGTAGGACACGAGGGAGCGAGGCAACCTAAAACTAAAGTTGAAAAGCCTGTAGTGCATTGGACACACGGCGTCCGACAACTCAGCTGCCACCTGCTGCACAGAATAGATTAATTTCTAACTACACGCTGACGCGACAGACACGCATAACTAACAATGGACGTTTCTGCTCGTACTGGAGGAACCGTTTGATCAGAGGATTCTGTTTATAGCCTGCACTAATTATTCATGAGAACAAAGCAATTTCATCTCAGTGTTTAACTCTACACCGTCAGACTCAGGCCTGAAACTGTACTAAGGTGGCTTTGCAAGCAGTGGTCATTAAGGCATGTCCATACGTCCTTCAGAGCATCAGTTTCTGAAGCGGTTCATATTTGCAAAACTCATTTATTTACCGTCGCCTTTCAGTTACACTCAGCTGTAGTGACGGTCACAAAGGCTGAGATGCTCCGAAAAATGTACTGGACTATAAATCTGTTGACTTGGCGATAACGCTAATGAACGATTCTCCCACTCTGCAACTGGATATGTCGTCCCTAACATCGAAACATGGTCATATGACAGGGGAAAATCTAGGTAAGTGAAAAGTGGAGACCGGGAGTGAATCAACTCCCACAATGCTCACGTACGACCTCAAATTCCTATAAAGCAACAAGAAACATTCATCTTTCCATCAAAACTACTTAAAGAACACACTGTTCATTTGTTCTACCTAGCAGATGTCTGTACGGCTATCCGGAATAGAACTGTTTGGGGTCCGGGCAGTAGTCAACAGGGGATATTCAAAGATTTGCCCTGCTGGCGGGGTTTAAGCAGTACAACGGATCGTCCGTCTCGCTTCAACTGGGGGCTGCTAGCTGTGCGCTCGAGCTAATAGTCCCACTAGCCTGTATGAGGGGCAAGCTAGGAGATGAAGTGCAATGGGCTTTGATGGAGTACAAGAATGTGCTAACTCCATGTAGTGTGATGTTGCTATGGAGCGTTTAACGTAGTTCAGGTTCTGAAGTGAGGAACTGTTTATATTGGACAGTTTTAGGTTCTTTCGTACAAGGACTCATGTGGAAGAGCCTGAATACGGGTGGGCAGGTGGGTTTTCCGGAGTAAAGCACAGTAAAGGCTGTGTTTTATAGCTGTACTGGAGGGTCTTTCTTTTCGCAGTGTTCAGTAAATTTAACATAAAGCAGTGTTGTGGACCATCTCAATCTCAAGTCGCCAAAGTTTTCTCCAGAGATTTTCTCCAGAATGATAATAGTCAATAACTGAAGACGGTTTGGGGGCAGAGCTAGATTATAATAGCTGAAGACTGAATACAAGAGAAACACCACTGTACTGACTTACTTAGAGATAGTAGCCGTTTGTGTAGGTGGACATGTAAACCGATGAGCTCAATAAGTCAGTACACGCTGTGCGATCCAGGAGCTACAGTCATGTAGAACCCGTTTATGGGGAGACAAGTAGGAGGCAAGAAAAGCGAAAGGCTCACTTCTTTTGTCGTGCTTCCGGAGCTGTGTGTCTCCCTTCATGCTGTAATCCAGCTTCATCAGGATGGGCTCCAACCCCGTGTACATCTTCTGAATCAGCTCATGGTACACAACCAGAGGCCACAGCAAGACACTCAGCACTACACGTGAGACAGGCCATTAAACTTCACCATGTGCGGAACCCACACAATGACTACGACAACATACACAAATCACAGAGCACAAGTAGGGCACAGCAAAACAAGCAGCCGGACTCACATATGATGTAGGAGATCATGATTCCAGGTATGTAGTGGCCAACCACAGCCAGCAGAAGGCATCCTGAGCATGTCATTGCACAAAACTGAAAAGGGAAGGAAAAGGAAGTAACAGAGAAAAACATAAGACACTAATAAACCCAATGTCAACTTATCACTCTAGAGGAACGTACTCTCGAGTCAGAACGGTGGTGGTGATGGGAACCAGACACCTGAACAGTTCAATGCCTCCAACAGCCACATCACAAAGTTATTACATGACATTCTTATGAAACGTTCCCCTTATCTATCCGGTAGTCTAATGATCGTCCCACACTGAAATATTAGAACCCACCTCCTCTCCGGTTAACTAGACTCCTTACTTTCCACCAAGGTAATCTAACCTTCTCATTCCACCTTTGCTTTGCTTCCTAAGCTTGCCTGCGTCAGTGCTTTTCTGTTTTGTGGTTTACTACTATTATAGAGGTCTTTGGATTCTTGAGAGGATCAAACGTCATCCCAGCAGAAAGGTTTAGTGAGTTAACCTGAAGTTCTGATGCACACAGACTACAATTCAGGGGTATCAGCTGTTGAAACATTTAGTTCACCGAGTTCAGCAACTATACAAACACAAGCCATGTCCAAATAATCTTTAGTTATATATTAAAAATCAGCCGCTTACCAAACCAAGGTCAACACATCGGGAATTTTTTTATGAGGCCACACGGCTGCTATAAACGGGGCCGTTCTGAAACATTCTGTCCCTTATTTGTGTTTTACTGGCTCAACGAGAAGCTACGATTGGACCCCAGAGATTGGCCAGAAATCGAAGGGTCCTACATATTTCAGACATGAATGGTAGCTGATTGTCTTGGTTGCAAACAATGATCAACTGCACGCTTTCCAGCACCCACAGAACGCCTCCTCCAAGATCTAGCTCTATTTTACCATGGTGAAGATCAAGCATACCAACAGTAGCTTCCCTGGTTGATTTGGACTCTAAATTAAAAGGCTTATTGATTCCCATCTAAACCACAGTAAGCGAAACTACCACGATGCACCACTTCAGATCAAAAGACTCCCAATGAATGTTCACAGAGCAAGGATTTAGTAGCATGAGACGTTGGAATTCCTCTTTAAGCCTCTATTGTAGCACTACACAGCTGTTCCAATAGCTTGGGTAACATGTGCCTCACCCTGCCGTGATTCTGTCGTTTGTACTGGAGCATCTCTTGGATGTAGAGGCTACAGGTGAGGTAGCTCTCCGCCAGATGGTGGCTCAGTTCATCCACACTTAAAAGTCTGGGGTGGACACTCATGCTTTCCCTGTATGACAGAACAGATCACACAACAATACATCAGTGTCTGCTGTACATACGGTCACCACCAGCTATCAGTAACCAAATCCTAAATTTACAGATTTATTATTATTCCCAAGTTTTAAAGGTTAAAGGTTAAACGGTGGACTCTTTCCTCATTAGCCATATCAGCGTTATGCTGTGTAACTGTTCAAACCCAAGCTAAAGTTCCTGATGAAACAGAGAACGAAACAGAGATCATATCGAAAGCATGCAATGCTGATATGTACAACACGTACCGTTCAATGGGCGGTGCCTCCGGATGCCGAACTGCATGAAGAGAGAAGATGGAGGTCGTATGTGAGCCACATCATTATAATAAGGCAGCAGCGTCTTCAAGATAGTCTTCAACTACACCCTGAGAAAAGCTCTACACTCTCCCTTGACCTTTAGCATCAAATTCCTCGGACTGCTTTGCTGTCTCACGTTGAAGCTTTAGCATTTTTTCCAGATCTTGGTGGGGCCAGAGTCCAGCACAGTCTGGCGATTACACTGCCCCGACACAGCTTCTGAACCTGGCTTAACCGATCTGAAACCAGGCGTGTTTGGAAGTGTAACCTGGCCTTCTGGAACGCTCGTTCCCGACCCCGTTTTAGCCCATAAGGATCCCAAAACCAGAACGCCACTTTACACACTTTGGTTCCTACAGGATGTTTGCAAATTATGGCGGTGGCGTAGGATGGATCCATGATAGACGGACACCATATATCGATATTTTATTACACAACCCGCAAACACGGATTAAACTGTATGGTACTAGAAAAATAAAATCTATTGCTTTCTTAGTCCACTAGGCGGAGTTTGGGTTACCAGAGGAGAAATCAGAAAAGTGCCATCTGTGTTTATATCAAACACTTGAACCTAAAGTAAGCTAACTTTTTCTTTGGGGACAAAATCTGTGGTTAAAAAAATTTAATAAATGACAATACACCCCAATTTATGCTTATAATCTCAATAATTTATACTGTGGCTTCATTATAGGCATAATATCGCATCATCGGCAGAGGTGGGCGATATAAACTTAAACCTGTATCAGACCATTTTCTGAAACGATAGGGATAGGCTACTGAGATATTTTTAAAAAATTTAAATTAAAATTTTAAAAAGATTGTGTTCCTGTGAGTTTATAAATGAGTTAAAACCTCACCGTGAATTCCGGGCTGAAAGGAATCAGTCCAGGGGTAACGTTTAAAGTGACTGACAGCCATATACCCGGGTCAGATCCTCCTTCACTGCCAGCCTGAGTGGATTAACTGATTGGCAGCGTACACAGGGCTTATGGGTATTGATGTGTTTTCTGGAGTACGAGTAACTGAGCATGGTGTCGGCCAAATAGCCAAAATCAGTATCGGTAACGCTGCATCCCTAGCAACAATGATGAATAACACCACGCGGCCCGTGTACAAACCACATGGGCTCACGGCCGGCTACGGACGGCATGCATGGCTATGCTTGCAGTGTAACAGTTTACTCCGGTTCCCACCTTAATGAAAACTGGGGTCCTTATAAAAGGGCCATTTCACAAACAACACCCTGAATAAACTTCTACACAAAAACAGTGGGGCCAGACAGTGAGTGCTGTTGTTACCAGTGATCTGAGGCAGCTTGTCTTTCCATCTCTCCAGCAGCGTCAGGACGAGCAGAGAGGCGCTCAGGAAGAACAAGGGCCGTAGGGACGTTGAGGACAGCAACCTAGGACACATCATAAACATACGTTCAGCCTTTAGACACGGCCAACACTGCAGACAATCAAACCACAGAACGCTGAACTCTTAGAACAGAGGTTTCCTAGGGGGTTTCTTAGTTCTAGCTCATGCCTAAATGGATCTTCAGAGTGAGTAAAGGTTCTGACTGACAGAGAACAGATCCGAATGGTTCCCAAATAGAGAGAGAGGGTGCTTTATAGTGTGTCAGTCACTTTGTAGTGCCGTTAGAAATCTTAACGCTAAACTGTGTTCCTGATATAGTTCACCAAATGTAGTGTACAGATGGCGTACGCTGGAATTTCCTGTGGGTACCATGATGCAATGGGGCGGGGTCTTACTACTGACGGCGAAGCTGTGGTTGAATACGAAGAATATGGACCACTACGTGTTGGTGTTGTGTCCTAGGGGTCTTCTGGGCGTGCCCTAGTCAGTTGAGCATGTCGCTACATAGTGAACAGTGAGTTAACAAGTGAATCACTCCCAACACAGTGAATGTGCGGTATATGGTCCTAACCTTCCTGAATACGATTCTACGTATTCTACGTAGCACCGAAAGGAGTTCTGCTACTGTTACAATGTCAAGCTTTTTGGTGCTATGTAACACCTTTAGGTTCCGTATAGAACCATGGACACTCAAAGAACCATTTACATGCCTACATGGTTCTCCGTTAGCCCTTCTCCACCAACGTGGATGGGGTTCAGTTCCAGTTCCAGCACACATCCAACCAAAATAAACCGGTTGGGAACCTGAAATGTTCATTCCAAGCTGGAACCAGAGAACAGAAGGTTCTTTAGCACAAACGGTGATGGCTGAGCAGGCAACAACGGTGAAACCCAACAGTGTGTCGAAGAACCTCCCCTATGTCTTCTTTTGCTGTGGACTATTGCTTCACTGACATTGATGACATGTCCTTTAACGTTCT
>JAMWET010004461.1:337500-345000 GCA_024036415.1 Prochilodus magdalenae
TTCCAATATTGCGAATATTCTATTAAACCACATTCCCAGACTCCCAGCCATCCTTCCCTTTCTTTCTTACGGCCTCTTTCTTAAGAGAGCTCTTTGGACCGAGGCATGTTGATACCACACACGCCAATAATGAATGGTTAACCAGACCAGCTTTCTGAGGGGTAGATAAGACACATTCCTCCAAGATATTCCAGAATGGGATTACAATAATAAGCACCGGAACGGAACCACCTGATTTCAGTTTGACACATGTCAAGTAGTGATATACATGAGCGTCTACTAACTTTTCCACATACCAAATATCGGACTATCCAACTTTTCCGGGCTTGTACTTACTTCACATGACTGTACATCCGCCTATCCAGCAGCTAGGCTCCACCCATTCACGATGGAGTGATAAGCAGTGTTGTTACTGCAGACAGTCCACACCACACGTATGTGGAAGATATGAGGAAAACGACGTGAGGGAGACGTGCTGTGTTGTTCCAGACCGTTGGGAAGCAAATGTATGATTGCGGCCTTCCATAGAGTTCGGATATCCGACGAAGTCATCCTTGATGATGTCAGTCTCTACTTCACAGCTGGTTCCACATTTCAGCCTGGACTGTACAGGGCAGCCAATCAGAAGAGGAATAGTTTATAGGTGTCTGTTTAATGCTGAGGGTTAAAGAGAGGTCAGTGTATTTTTGGAACATAAAGCCACATAAGTGTCATAAACAGACAAAACATAATTACATATTAGTTAAAATCAATACACGTTTTACAGCAGTGGGATTCCCCAGTATTTCCAAGGCATGAAATGATACTCATTATATAGTAATATAAAGATTATATACATATTAGCAGAAAAAGGAGAGGGAAAAAAACAAGAAAACAAAAAGATAAAAAATTATCATTATCAAAAATGATTATTAAAGTTATTATAGATATGTGTGATTAACTCCATGACTGACTCCATGTCCAACCCATAAGCCAGCAGTCAGAGTAAACAGTTTGACCTAGCCCTTATGATCTCTGGCTGTGGATCTAATCAGTTCCTCCCAACAGTAGCACACGGACATCTCAGCTACAAACAACAGTGCAGTGATTTGAATGGTGCCGTTCTGACTGACTGTAATACACTACAGGACATGTAGGGGGCGATATGTCTTCTATTGTTCTGTTTCATAAAAGAAGAAACTGATTATCACTTATTATAGTTACACCCCCATCATAGCCCCCTACTACCTGGCTGGTCATTAGGTACACACTAGCTCTTTGAGTGATAGTAGCCAATGCTAGCTAGCTCTTTAGCCATTTGGGTTAACCAGAGATATCGAATGCCGGAATTGGAAAACACAAGCAGAAGCAGAAGTCAGACTCTACAGACTATTTACGGGACCTTTGTCTGATTTTACCAGCGACTTCAAGCATTACCATGGCCTTTATTTTCAGTTTCAGAGGTCTCTGTACAAAATATCATATATTATATCAATGTTATCAAAGTTAGCTAGTGTAGGGAATAGGGTAGGGGGGTGGCCACTTTCACAACCCCAAAATAGAGGACATGCCACCCCCAAAATCATCATGGGCCACTAATCTAACCTGTACAACACCTACATGATGCAACACAACATGACTTATGACTCGGACATGAGCCAATGGCACACATGATATTGTTGGCGAGTGGAGTTTTAAATCGCCCATCCCACACAAGATGACTTATAGGTGTCCGTCCAGGCATTGTGCCAAAACCTGGACGTGTGGCCACCCTAGTAGGGAACCATGTTGGTTGATTTCAGCCAATGGAATCTACAGTATGACATCAGGAGGACCTGCTCAGCAGAAGACACCATCATGAGCTTGATGGAGACGCTGTGAAATGGAACAGCAGTGGCCATGACGGTTGGACCAGCTAACAGGAGATGGAAGAGAACGCTGGCTACCTGCTCGCGTGAGGACAGGTGACTGTACGAGGGATGAAGACTGGGCCTGCCCCCGTCGGGCTAGGAAAGCAGAGCGTCTATACCAGCTGGAGAAAGAACTATGGCCTGCAAGAGATCCGACAGGGAGATGATTCCACGCACCACGTTGTCCCGGTCCACCAGGACCAGCCTGTGAACCTGAGTGAGAAGAAACGGGATTATGTTACACTCTGTGGCCACTTTATTGGAAACATGGGACAAGTGTATAGCCTATATGGAGTCAGACAGCTCAACGATTTCTGTTGAAACCTACTGGACACTTTATTAGGTACACCTCCTGGTGTCTACACTCACTGTCCATGTTAGCAGCTTTACTGACCATATAGGACACTCTGTAGGTGTACAGGTCCAGACTGTAGGCCCTCTGTTTCTCTGTATACTGTATTACCCTGTTCTACAATGGTCAGGACCCCCACAGGACCACCACAGAGCAGCATTCTCAGCACTGCAGTGAGACTGACGTGGTGGTGGTGTGTTAGTGTGTGTGGTGCTGGTGTGAGTGGATCAGACATAGCAATGCTGCTGGACAACTCAGTGTCACTCCTGGACTGAGAACTGACCACCAACCAAAACCATCCAGCACAACAGCGGACTGTGGGGGAGCGTCCTGTGGGGGAGCGTCCTGTGGGGGAGCGTCCTGTGGGGGAGCGTCCTGTGTCCACTGATGAAGGACTAGAGGATGACCAACACTGCCCTGTGCAGCAGCAGATGAGCTATCGTCTCTGACTGTCCATCTACAAGGTGGACCAGCAAGGTAGGAGTGTCTAACAGAGTGGACAGTAATTGACCTCCAGGGTTAGCGCTTAGCTCCAGCGCTAAGCCCTTCTGGGCTAAGTGGCTAAAAGGCCAAATGCCAGTGAACCATGTGGTAAGCAGCCACGGTTACCTCCGCCTGCACGATTCTCTCAATGGCAGTCTCCAAAGTCTCGTCAGGGTAGCACTTGATAACTCCTTCCACGAAACACCGGCGTCTCCTCACGGCCTCCCGCATGGTCATGCTCAGGTTGTTGTAGATTTTCTGCGCCGCCAGATTCTGGCCAAACAAGCAGAACAACCGGTGAATGGCTGTGAGTCCTTACCGGGACAATGTAGACACAACAAGAACCGGACCTTGCTAGTCCAGCTAGTGTTCAGCCACTCCATTCAATGACTCAGCTCAGATACCTTAGGGTGCCCCTATTGCTGACACAGCCAAGTATCACCCAGGCCCAAAGCCTAGCTAACAGAACCATGGTTCTTGAACTGGTTCCATTCAGGCTTTGAAGGGCCTTCTTGCACGGATCAACTTCTGGAGATAAGAAGACGTAGAGGAGGTTCTTCTGCAGACCACGGGGTGTCACCATTGTAGCCTTCTCTCTCCTCAGCAAGTGACGCGCCCCCTGATGTCGTCACGGTTCATGCTGGAGAACCTACTGTTCTCTGGTTCTAGCTGGGCACTAACTTATAGGTTCTAAACTTATTACTGGTCATGTGCTCCGTCGTTCCGCAGGTCGTACAGCCATGCATGATCTGGTCCGTATCAGACGCGTCACTTAACACACAGTAATATACACATACTTACGATCACGTCAAACCTGGAGTACAGCGCCACCACCTTCCCTGGAAAACACAGACCACCATCTCCATCAGTGCAGCCCTCTATACTGAGGAACCTAGATCAGTTAACCCCACATCAATAAAGATCTATCTATCTATCTATCTATCTATCTATCTATCTATCTATCTGTATATCTATCTACCCGTCTGTCTCTCTATCTATCTCTCTATCTATCTATCTATCTATCTATCTGACTATCTATCTACCTGTCTGTCCGTCTATCTATCTATCTATCTATCTATCTATCTATCTATCTACCTGTCTGTCTATCTGTCTACCTGTCTGTCCGTCTATCTATCTATCTATCTATCTGTCCGTCCGTCCGTCCGTCCGTCCGTCCGTCCATCCATCCATCTACCCGTCTGTATGTCTGTCTGTCTGTCTATCTATCTATCCATCCATCCACCATCATCCATCCATCTATCCATCTACCCGTCTGTATGTCTGTCTGTCCGTCTATGTATCTATCTATGTATCTATCTATCTATCTATCTATCTATCTATCTATCTATCTATCTATCTATCTATTTGCCTATCTATGTACCTGTCTGTCTGTCTGCCTATCTATGTACCCATTTGTCTGTCTGTCTATGTACCTGCCCGTCCATCCGTCTGTCTATCTATCTATCTCTGTCTCTGTCTCTGTCTGTCTGTCTGTCTCTTCTATCTATCCGACCACTCACATGCATCATGTCTTTCCTCTAACTCGGTTACTTGTCACCGGACTAGAGATGGAAAGGTACCCCAGGTACTCCAGCCCCGGTGGACTCCCCACTCCTCCTCTAACTGGGGTCTCGTTTAGAAGGAGTGGTGGCTATTTCAGCTCTTCACCTGCTGTTCCAGAGTGAGAACTGGCACTGAGGTCTGGTGATTGAGCTGGTCAGTATGACCCAGCCACACGCGGTCACTCTCCAGTTGTCATCCTGGAATGCAGGAGGGTCAGTGCTGTGTCCTGCTCGGACATGATGTGTACCTTTAGCGGAGGAGTGAGATAACGGAGCCTCTGCTGGGCGGAAACAAACAGCTGCCACAACACTGTTCAGACACTCTGGCATCAGAGTCGGGCCAGATTTGGTGGAGGCCTTCCCTGGCACAGTTCCGAGGAGAATTCCCTGTAGACTGGGATTTTAGTCACTGCTGGTAGACCCGTATGACCGTACGCTTCCATACACCTGCAGATTCAGCTACTTCCTCACACTATGGTCTTTGGCCACGCCCACATGCTCAGTCCCTCCTTTTAGCCAATCATTAACATCTGCTCTGGAGATGTTTCCCACACATGGAACGAGACATTCCCTGCACTGTAGCACCTCCTCCCAATCTAGGAATGATATACACCCCAACAATGTGGGACAGTAAATGTGAAGGTAAATAGTCGCTTGGTTTTACGGTGCAGTAAATGTGGTGTTCCTGCTGAAACCCGTCTTACCGGTCTCATCAACTACTGGCAGTGCGGAAACCCGTCTCTCCACGAATATGGACAGCGCGTCGTAAACTGTGGCCGACTGCTGGACTGTGGCGATGTCCCGGAACGTTCCCACTCCTGCGTCCTGTATTTTCCTCTTTAAGAAGCGGGGCTTCGGGACTGTGGATCCCTGCAGCCGGACAGAACAGAGCAACAGGGAGAATCAGGACTGCAGAGCCTGACCGATATAAACGACCTCTGGCTAATATCAATACAGCTTTCAGTAAAATAGAACATACCTGCAGATCCATATCCTTAATGGGTTTCACCAGAAGATTAAAGATGAATAAACCGAATTTATTTACTTCTAATAATTTATATTAAATATTTAAGGTTGGACCAACAAAAGGCTTCTTCCAGTGCAGTTTTATTTTAATATTTAATATTTTCATTTCATACATACGGTGGTTCTCATTCACTGTCTGGCTGCCAGTTCTAAATTGCCTCCTTTCCTCATAATTAAATAAACAACAGAAGGTGTTGGCTATATGACACCAAGCCTCCTGGTACCTGTATTATATACACAGTCGTGTGTAAATGTTTGGGCACCCTTGGTAATATTACGTATGTAAATCGTCTACAGTGAACACTTCAGTACACAACGACTGTTCATTTGCTAAATTTAAGATCTTGGGAAACAATAAATTAGTAAATGTGGCCTGTGCATGTATCCATCTATCTATCTATCCATCCATCCACACTGTAAAAGAGTTGTTTGGTGGTGGGTGTGGCTCAGCAGACAACATACTACCCACCAGGGAGATGGGGGCTCGATTCCCGGTCTGGGTGACTATGCTATGCTACACCAATAAGTCCTTGGGCAAGACTCCTAACACTACATTGGCCCACCTATAACATGATTAACCTTGTATGTCGCTCTGGATAAGAGCGTCAGCTAAACGCCATAAGTGTAAACGTGTTTCGTTGGTCCAACCTAAAAAAATTACCTCAGTTTGTTACAAGTGAATGAATTTATTTAGTTTTATTCAACCGAAAAAAAAAAATTTATTTTAATCAAGGTTCATTTCTGAGTAGAACGTTTTTAATTACTTGTAAGAAATGGCCCTCTTTCAGGTAAAGAAGCCCCCTGGTGGCGAATGGTACCACCCCGTTAGTAAACTCCAAAGACTTTCAAAGCCAAGTACCTGCGTACTGTAGATCATCATGGGTAACCTGATATGGGCACTGGAAACTCACAAATATGTAGAGGAACTTGAGGATTCTCTTATGCGTCAGGATGTGGAGGACGTTTCCGGACTCGGGGTCGATGACTGGCAGCCGGTGGATCTTGTGCTTCAGTAAAGAGTAGACGGCATCGAAAAGGCTGCGAAGAAAAAGAGGACGCCATTGAGGTCTTTAGTTTGGACCAATGGTAGAAGCTTACAGGTGCTGTGTACATATACAGCCTTGTTCATATGCACACCAGCATAACGTGACTTCATCTCAACACTTCCAATAATCCCAATCTCAAATCAGATAGCTCTTTCAAAGGTCGTGAATGCTGACCCATCTTTACCTTGCGTCAGGGGAAATGCTGATGAGGCTTCGGCTGTGGTACTGAAGGAAAACATCTGGACAGAGATAAAGGGAAAAGGTGAGAAGCATCTGTTCAGGTAACACAGCATCAAACACAACAGCAGGATCAGCTTAACAAGCCTATTAGCATCTAGCGCGTCTAGCGGTCATCAGCATCGTCTAATGAACCAATGGCTGTATTCGAAATGACAAACTACCATACCGCACACTGCATACTACAGTAGTATGCACTGCACATTGTGTGGTATACAGTACAGGAACAAGTTCTGACCTACAGTGGTATACCAATACAGTCACATGACCAGTTACCTCACATTTACCTCAGAGCTGTTTTACTGTATCCACTGTTTAGAGCTAGCTGCTGCTAATGCTGCTCAGTTCACCAGAGATACGGTTAGCCTTGCTGTTAGCTCCCCTCGGCTATTTCACTCTAAAACTGATCCTCTAAAGCGAGTTAATCTTTTATTAATCTTCAGACCTGTATATTTAACTTTCTGAGGCTCATTCTGATGAAAACACACCCCCCTACAATCACTACACCCACAGTTATACTCGAAATGGGCTGCGCTTAGCTCCCCAGTGTTAGCCGCCGCCATTTTCTCTGGGTGAAGCAGGCTAAGAGCTGGTGAAGCTGCGGTGCATGATGGGATGCAGTACACCATGAAGACAGCTCCACCGGTACTAGAAGCTCTGACTGGAGCAGAACACCATCCGGGGATCTACAGTGCCATGCAGGTTTGCCTGATGCTGACTGGGGGCTAAAAGCTTCCAGGGCTTGTTAGCTACATTAGTCCCGTAGCTCAAGTGCCAAACCGAAGCAGCACACATCAGACACCAAACATGTCTTAGCCACGTTTAGGGTACGGAGGAAGACGTCCTGAGGTCTCACACCATTCACCCCATGCAGGACGTTCCCCATTTCTCGCAGCGCTCACATA
>JAMWET010004461.1:347500-413117 GCA_024036415.1 Prochilodus magdalenae
TTCCAGTCAAAAATCCCATTCCCTTCAGAACCAGTCAAAAATCCCAGTCCACTCAGAACCACTCAAAAGTCCCAGTCCACTCAGAACCAGTCAAAAATCCCAGTCCACTCAGAACCACTCAAAAGTCCCAGTCCACTCAGAACCAGTCAAAAATCCCAGTCCACTCAGAACCAGTCAAAACTCCCAGTCTAGTCACAACCAGTCAAAAATCCCAGTCCACTCAGAACCAGTCAAAAATCCCAGTCCACTCAGAACCAGTCAAAAATCCCAGTCCCCTCAGAACCAGTCAAAAATCCCAGTCCACTCAGAACCAGTCAAATATCCCAGTCCCCACAGAACCAGTGGATCTATGAGCACGGTACTGGTAAACTGTCCGTCTGATGCCTATTCCATACGGAATGCTGATGGAGCTGGAGGACTCTTTGGGGACTATCGGCCTTAGTGTGTCCAGGAGTGTCCAGGAGCACTGTTCTACAACTCCACTGACACCACGTCCTAGATACGAGGCAGGGTTCCCACACCCGCCTCATACAAGAACCTTCAGTCAGGGAGCTTTAGAGGTGGACGTCTGGTTACCTTCACCACCACTGTAAACCAAACCACTTAGCCATGCAGAACCTCAGCTGGGTATTTGGTGGAGTGCCACTTCAGTGGACACGATCTAGAACCCTTCAGGACTGGTCAGCTCTGAGTGGTGTTTGGTTCACCTACCTGAACTACTGACACCGTGACCCTCAGGAGACCCCGCCTGTCCAGGAAACAGCGTTAGAGCGCGGTGACCAAGCGTGCAGAACCAGCTTCATATCAGGTTCTAGATAGCTGCACTCCTTCTGGAGTCTTACCTGCTCTGCGGCCTCCATGCTGTAGGAGGGAGGAGGAGGGGGGCTCCGAGTTCGCTGTGGCGAAGTTGTTAGTTTGATGGGGGTGGGGGGGCGGTGTGAGTGTTTGGGGGTCTCTGGGGAGCGGAAAGTTCGAGGGTCTACACTCCGGCTCCGTCGGGATCCGTCGGGTTCCGTCGACCTCTCCTCGGTTCTGTCCGTCACCGGAGGCTAACGGCGCTGGGGAGATGACCGGTTTGACACCGCCGCTGGCGCCCCGGAGGGCTGGGCAGGTTAGGTCCATATTTAGCCCTCGCCCTCCGGGATATGCGACCCGAGGCGGCCGCGCTCCACTCCGCCTCCACGCTCACTACCTCGCCTAGCTAGAACACTAGAATTCCACAGCAACGGTCCCCTGGTGCCTACACCCTACTTCTAGAACACTACATACACACACTTACAAAAACATGGTTCTCCAAGCGTTCTACTTAGAACAATCTAGGGTGAAAAGGTGCTAAATGGTTCTATATAGAACCCTTCTGTTGTTGCAAGCCTGTAACAATGGTGCTATATAGAACCATAAAGGTTCTTCTGTTGTTATATTCTGGTTCTTCTATATAGCATACTTAATAGAGTTGGCACCCTGGTACCGTATGCCACTCCTGGACCACCCTGCCCGCTGTTCTAGCTAGTTTTTAATCTCCTCAGATTTTATTAGACTTTTATTTTAGAATATAAACACAAATAAACTAAAAGACAAACTAATTCTGCTATGAACTGTAATAATTTAAGTCCAATATCCCAATTCTAATATAAACTGCAATATTGCTATTTTAATATTTATAATAATATTCTGATTTTAATATAAATGGTAATATTCTAATATTCACATTCTTATATTAATTGTAATATTCTAATATTAATTGTAATATTCTAATTCTAATATCTACATTCTTATATTAATTGTAATATTCTAATTCTGATATCCACATTCTTATATTAATTGTAATATTCTAATATTAATTGTAATATTCTAATTCTAATATCTACATTCTTATATTAATTGTAATATTCTAATATTCTAGTTCTAATATTCTAATATTAATTGTAATATTCTAATTCTGATATCCACATTCTTATATTAATTGTAATATTCTAATATTCTAGTTCTAATATTCTAATATTAATTGTAATATTCTAATTCTGATATCCACATTCTAATATCAGTTGTAATATTCTTATATTCTAGTTCTAATATTCTAATATTAATTGTAATATTCTAATATTCTAATATTAATTGTAATATTCTAATTCTGATATCCACATTCTTATATTAATTGTAATATTCTAGTTCTAATATTCAAATATTAATTGTAATATTCTAATTCTAATATTCACATTCTTATATTAATTTTAGTATTCTTATATTCTAGTTCTAATATTCTTATATTAATTGTAATATTCTAATATTCTAGTTCTAATATTCTAATATTAATTGTAATATTCTAATTCTGATATCCACATTCTAATATTAATTGTAATATTCTTATATTCTAGTTCTAATATTCTAATATTAATTGTAATATTCTTATATTCTAGTTCTAATATTCTAATATTAATTGTAATATTCTAATTCTGATATCCACATTCTAATATTAATTGTAATATTCTTATATTCTAGTTCTAATATTCCAATATTAATTGTAATATTCTTATATTCTAGTTCTAATATTCTAATATCAATTGTAATATTCTAATTCTGATATCCACATTCTTTTATTAATTGTAATATTCTAGTTCTAATATTCAAATATTAATTGTAATATTCTAATTCTAATATTCACATTCTTATATTAATTTTAGTATTTTTATATTCTAGTTCTAATATTCTAATATTAATTGTAATATTCTAATATTCTGAAGGGAGGTAATAAAATCAGTATTAGGCTTAATAAGTTATAATTGTTGTTGCTGACACACAAATGACTAAACTACTTAAAGGATAATTGAAGTGGGGGATGGAGGATGAGTAAACCGGACTCTGAGTGACCTTTAGTCCAACTCTAAAGTGCCAGCGACCCACCCAGAGGGGTATTCCACCAAGCAGGATTTCTGTCCATTAGGAAAAGGGCTGAGGGACATTCTGATGGGACAGTTCTCATCTTTCAGCTTACCTTATCTGGCTAACTGGGAAATCCTGCTTTAATCCTGGAATATCTCCCAGAAACACTGAGCAAAACTCCAGTGGACCACCAGCGTGGCTGTAAGGCAATGGAAGCTAATACTGCCTGCTTAGCCAAATGTTCACTAGCTAGCTTAACTACCCACCTGCCAGCTAGGTGCTGTTTGTGTTGGTCAGCGTGAGCTAGCCTAGCTAACTTACCTGTCCGGTCTAGCTTCCAGCTGACCACCCTGTGTGGACAAGATGACTGAGCTTCCCAAGAATCTTTAATTCCATGACTTTAAAAATGAATGAAACAGCTGATAACAGTCGTGGGTTTCAAACCAAGTCCTTTATTTATCGTCTCCATTTACACTCTTCCAAAACACCGAGACCAAACTCCCCCTCTCAAAACTCAAAACAGAACAGTGTGAACACAGGCTGGCCAGACAGTGACCCAAAGTATGCTGAGCAACCTCCACAGCTCAGACCCTCCAACTCGGCTTTCCTCAAACCCACTTCATCACATTCACCACAGCAGCTCACTTCACTCAGCTCCCTCCATTTCAACCCCTCAGCATCCGGCTTTCAGCCAACGAGCCGACAGGCAGCTGGCTGGATAACTTCGTCCGAAGGTGAAGCCTGTCCGATAGAGATGTAGAAGGCTACTGTCAGATAGCGGGACATTCTTGCTTCAAGGACTCCGGTAACTTCCAACAGCTAGCTAGCTTACCGAGCTAACAGCTAGCTTACCGAGCTAACTCCCAGCTTACCGAGCTAACAGCTAGCTAGTTTACCGAGCTAACTCCCAGCTTACCGAGCTAACAGCTAGCTTACCGAGCTAACTCCCATCTTTCCACCCTCTCTTCAAACGTAGCTGACCAACAAAAACATATCTGCTCCTTTAGCTTAGCATTTATGAGGCTAACGATGTGCTGGACTAAAACGGGAAGTGGTAACTCAGAACCAGGTCTTTTTTTTTAACCCTGTTTAAGCTCCGAAGTGGGAAAGAACTTGGGACAGTTCCAAGTGTGTGTAGTTAGCAATAAGCTAACATTAGCGGTGTAGCTTTATGGTTTAGCCCACTACGTGTCTCTGTACTGAAGTAAATCTAATTTCTTTTACTTATGACTGTGACATGTCAATCTCAGAACACCATCCTGACCTCCAAACTGGAATTCCCAATAGGAATGGCGGTCTGAAATCCTGAGGTAAAAGCTCTAGCTGATCGCAGCATAACGTAGCTTACAAGCTAATGGCTACCAATACGACCCATCACAGAATTAACTCAGATAAAATAAAAACATTTTATATAAAATTACACTTATGAAATATAAAAGTCACTTTCATGAGTTGCTAGCTGTGCTAGCTAAAGGGCGAAGCTAAAGAGATGGAAGCACGTCTCGGCTGACTGACTACATCTGAAGTACTGGTAAATTAATAAGCCTATCTACTCGTCCTTTAGGTCTGTGATTGTCATGTCGGTCCTCATGGCTTCCCAGATGGTCCACGCCTTTCCTGTGTTGAACTGGACTGAAAAATGGGAACCTAAGGAGTTGGTAAGTTATCCGGCTTACTGGATACCAAACCACACCAAGCTTTCAATGCAGGGCACGGTTCGACACCTTGGCTGCTGTATCAGCCTTCGCTGTGCAGAGGCGGGGACACGAATCTTGCAGGAGACACATGTATGAGCTTCCAAGTTGAGTAAAGAAGGAGGAGGTGGAAGAGAAGGAGGAGGAGAAGGAGGCTGGAAAACAAAATAAGAGTAACAGACTTCAACGCTGTAATAACACATCAGCTGTGTCAACCTATTATTCACCTCTTCCTTTTTTTATTTCTCCAAAAAAAAATTAAAGCTAAACCCAAACCAATCCGGCAGAAGTTGCTTGTTCACTGGCGAGGGACAGTATTCCATCCCCTCCTCAAAAGCAAAACATGAACCGTAGAACCTACTCTCTAACCAAACCCAAACCAGAGTTACCTACCTCAAACTCAAACAAACCAAAAGCCCTCGCGTCCTGTGCTTGTGCGTACGTCCGTCTGTGACGCATCTGTACTTTTAATTCAGCATCTTATTTATTTATTTTTTAGGATGTGAAACATTCCTATACAAACGTCCGATATAAAAAAGGCAGCACACCAAACGGTTAAAATGTGGTGCTGTGGAAAAGCTAACTTAGAAAAGATCAAAGGAAAGAAACTACACGCAGGAGTAACGAGTGAAGAGCGTCCAGCGACCAAGCTCTGTGGTTCTGGCTGGAAGTACAAGCTGGACTTCTTGCGTGTGCACATCCGAACCAAAGATGCCGAGATAGAACGGATTTGGCACAAGAGCTAAACTGGCCCTGACTGTGGAAAGGCTTTCGAAGACTTCCCAGAGGGATCAACCAGAGTTAATGCCAATGGCCATGGTAAATGTGGATGCCCTACGTGTGGCTTCTTAGAACCTATTTACATTTGCACCGCACTATCGACGTGCTCCACCCAAAGTACGGGGTCCCAGTTCTGGTCCTGCCTTGCATACTGACGTCTACTCTGCTCGGATTCATCGTCAGCTTATTAGCCAGCTCGTTCTGAGCCAAAGTGGGAGCGTTCAAGCAGTAAAACGCATAAATGCAGAAGTCAGGAGTACGACGGACCCTCAAGCCAATCGCCATTGGGGCCCTAAGTGCTTTGACATTGTGCCTAACGTTCACCAGCAAACACCAACGTTCCCATTCGGGCAGTCCATGTTATTCCATGATCTGGAACTCAAGTCATCTCAACCATTCTGAATGAGGAAGAACATTCTCAACACTTAGTGACATAGAGGCTCGCTGGTGTTTGTTGGAGAACGTTGGGACAGTGGGCTCTGGGCGTAAAGAGCCATTGGAAGGTTTTAATTATAGGGACCCCCATAGAAAAACACGGGAAGCATCAGAGATCAGGGGATTCCGAAAGACGAGCTGGTACGATTCCATGAGAACGGTCCGTGGTCATAAGCAGGGGCTTCTTCATGCAGGTATGAGGAGCGCTGGGGATTTCCCAAAAGGCAGTGCTGTCTCAGGGCAACAGGGGCGTCTCTGGAGGGGGGCCACGGGGATTAAAGGACCCTCGCTAAGCAGTGCCGGAGAGAGCCACGGCGTAGCAAACCAGTTATACCAGGTAGAGCGATGGTTAGCCGAAACATTGTGAGCCCCGCACTGTGACTGAGCAAAAATGTCCAGGTGGCCGTTACAAAAGAACGAGGGGTTGGTGCAGTCCTGTGGCGGGTGGTCCGACGAGGGGTCTAAAGCAGCGAGAGCTAAGAGGGAGCCAAAAAGAGAGAATGCAGAGTTCTGAGAAAAGGCAGGGTGTGAGGAGGGCCCATAATGGTGGGGGTCGGGAAGATCCGGCGCGACTGGAACCCCGGGTTTCTGGCTTTCATTGCCCAAGACGCAGCACCGAGGATGGTGGGCTGTGGTGGGGGTGTTCGGTTGGAGGCTGGAGATGGGCTCAGAGGGCTGGAGGAGGGCAGGATCCATTATGTTGACTGGGCGGCTGGTGTTGGGCTGGATGAGCTGGTGCAGGACGGCCGAGGCTGCGAAAAGTCCGGCCACGCTGGTCAGGTACAGGAGACCCAGCATACACGTGACCTGTAGGGAGAAGGGTAAAGAGGGAACCGCTCAGTTCAACAATCACCTCCAACATCTCTTTCAACTTTTAGGTTAAAACTAGACAACATGCAGCCTCAACCGGACTACGATCGAGCTAGGACACCCGGAGAACCTTGGGTACTAAAGTTCAGCAAGTTCTATAACTACCCAGTTACCGCTGACCCAACTTCAGAGCTTAAGGGTTTAACACCACACTTTAAAAAATTTAAAAAAATCAATGTTGGAGTTTTCCCTTTCCCCCTCAGTGCATGATGTGGGGGTGTTTCCAAGTGGACTGTTGCACCGTTACCTTGGTAAAGTGCTGATAGATGGCCGCTAGCGCCTGCCTCCAGTTGGACTGCTCCAGGAGCACACACAGGTCTGTGTAAGTGAACCAGCCCCGCTTCATTCCCTGCCGTTCCGCAATGCTGTCGAAACAGGACACATCACAGTGTTAACGCCACCCACAACTGCTCCTCTGGCAAATACGGAACACAGCCTGGACCTCCTCTGATCAAATAAGGGTCATTAACACAATCATTTAACCAGGCAGGGCTGAACTGCTAATAGAGCTGATCTGATCATCATAAGGGCCTCAATTACATCAGATTCGGAAAGGAAGAGCAAGACGAAACACTGACCAGGTCTCGAGATGGTTGAGAACATTAAAGAATTCACCGGGCTCAGTGAACAGACTCCAATCCTGAAAAATAAAAGGCAGAAGCGTTGGGTCAGTCTATGGAAGCACCACAACGCAGCTCTGAACAAGGAGCACCAACTGTACGGAAAACCAGCAGAGCCAATACACATCTAGAGTCAACAGCCTTGAACCACGAACGGCGGACTTACAATAGCGCTGAGGAAATTCAACTCCAGGTTGTTGACAGTCTGCACGTCCAACTTGCCGGCTGCGCCCCATTCGTCATTGAACACCTCCTCTTCTTCACCTTCGTCGTACAAATATTTGCTGGCCACCATCTGCAGGGGGCACACAAAGAAGCACTTAGAGCCCCAGGCTCCACCCCTACAACTAAACATAACCTTAACCCACAGCGTCCTAACATCTACAGTACTCCTCTGTATATCCTCTATAGTGTTATCGGCATTACTGAGTCAGTAAGCATGTGTGCTTTAACATGCAGGCTGCTATCAGGCGGTCGAAGTTCCAATCTGTATGCATGTCAGTTTGATAAGTCTGCAGCGTCAAAAAACAGACCCACGTTCAGCACCTCACAAGCCAGAACCACTTCCAGTTTGGGATTTCAACAAAAGGAAATGAAATAGAAGAAAGAAAAACAGAACAAGAGCCCTGCAAGCTAATTCTGTATGAACACAGTCAGTATTTTTTCCCAGGGTTCCCAGGAAGTGTCAAATTTTTGATGGTAACTGACTAAGAAACTGAATTTCAGTTTCTTAGTCAGTTACCATCAGGAAATTTAACGGAACAACTGGCTGCTTTCGTGCTGTAAAAAAAAAAAAAAAAATTATGAGCTTAGATTCCAGCTTTCACTGCTTAAACACACCGGTCATGCCATATTGGAATGCACATCGTCCCAGACAGCTTGTCTTTTTTGGGAGGTACAAAAATCAGTATTTGGTAAGAAGACGGTAAATAAATGGAAGCTTAGTATTCAAATAACCGTAACAGCCACTCACACAAACTAGTATTTTGATAAACAGCAACTAAAAACATAAAGATGACTTGATGGGGAAAAAAAAAAAATCAATACGGTTCAGTGACGGGAATAGACTAACTTTCCATGATACTCCAGAAATTCAATAACCCAGGACTCTTCTCTAAAGTACAGACTCTTGGGACTTCTCTTCTATCTGGAAGGCTTACCATGGATATCAAAAACAGGTCGGAGGAGGAGATCTGTTGCAGGTATTCAGGGTTTCGGTGCCGGAGCCTTTCGATGTAAACCAGGGCCAGCATCATAGCACAAGGGGAGATGCATGCTTCTCTGAAAAGTAGAAAGGTGGGGATGAATCCAGGACGAGTCCAGGACGAACAGTACACAGGGAGGTAAGAGAAATCCCACTCACCTGGCTACGTGTGCGGCATATTTCTTGTGGAGCTTTCTTATTGGGCTTGGGGCGGACTTCTGGAGCAGTTCAACAGCAATATCTGGGAACAAAAGGAAACCAGCGTTAGGAGTAAACCATCCCACCTACCTCACCAGCCTAACATCAACTGCCAACAGGCCTTACACCACGAGTAGAGAGGGGTAGCTCCACCACTCTAAAGGGGAAGTGATGACTCAATACACAAACAAAGGAAAGAGTCAGGCCCAAACACTCAAGGTGTAAGGCAGGGCTCCTTCAAGACCTGCAGTGGAACTTAGTAAGCCTCACACCGTTATTACATAACCACCGGAGCGCTGTTGTCCAAAACGACATTACGGTGGATATGGTGGGTGTGTCTGGATGAGGCAGTAAAAGCGCTCAATGGGACATAAAGAGACTTGGAATAAAAACGTCCTAACACAGCTTTAACATTTATGCCGTCTGTCCACCGCATGGTATGAGCCTGACTCGACTCTACTTGCCTCCTATTAGGCAAATGAAAATTCACCACCATTGAACTCCTGACCAAGGTTCCAACCTTCTCAGTACAACTACTGTTGACTTTTGAAACTTAGCTACCAGGTGAAGACTAACCTCACGAATACGCTTCCGAAAGAATGGTCAGAAATTCCCATAAACACATTCCTAAACCTTGTGGAAAGCCTTCCCAGAAGAGTTAAGGCTGTTGTAGCTGTAAAGGGTGGGCCAACATTACATTAGACCTTATGGATTAAGAATGGGATGTCACTCAAGTTGATATGGGTAAGAAGACAGACAAGCCAATACTGAGGCATTAGAGTGTATATCACCAAACTGCATGTGTGGAAATGTGTACATCTGTATACATCACAGCTTCTACTGTTATATACTAATGTATATTTGGATAAATGGAGCTATTTTAGAGCATCACCATCTGCACATCCTTTGCATACAAGGACCGCTAAAAAACCACACGCCTTCAGTTCTCACTCAGCTTCACGCCTCTGTAACCATGATCTGACAAATACGAACCATGCAGGAGCCCAAAGCCACAAGAGAGATAAAGACTAACCCCTAAAAAGGAAGTACGAGGAACCGAAAGAGAACAGGAGCGAACTGCACATTCCGGTCCTCACAGGACGTATACTGGCGTATACTGAACACGGTACAGATCTACCAAGAAGCCATCTGAGCAATGTTACACAAACCCGAGTGAGTGCGACTGGTGAGTCTGCGAGAGCAGCCTAACTATAGAAACTACCTAAAAGGTCATGACATGGTCACCACCCCCAAGTCATGTGTCATCTGAGCTCATCAGAGCTTCCATGTGTGATACAGAAAGGCCAGGAAAGGACACAAAGCCAGCACAAATCTGTTATTAACCCATATAGTAAAAAGTCCCATACACACCAGTCACAGGGCAGGACAGCGCGTCCAGCGAGGTGTCCGGATCAAGGCCATAGTATAAGCGCTTCCTCACTCGGTCAGCCAGCTGCTGATGTCCCGGGAGAAACTGAAATAACAGAAAACAGATCTGAATATTAGTCTAAGCCTAAAACGAGACACTAAGCCATGCACTGGGCGAGTTTAGTGCTCATTTAGCACGCCTGTAAATTAGCCTAACTGACAGCTAGCTGGGGTTGCTAACAAACACCAGTTAAAATAACTGAAATGTGGTCAAAATAGCTCTTTATAATATGTTATTTGTTATACGAGCGTAAAAAATAACAATTATTATTATTATTTAGCTGTTTTTCTCTTGGCCATTGAGGCCGCTAGCTAGCTAGCTCAGCAAGCTGCTTGCTAAAATAACCATGACAGTTAGCTAGGTAGCCTAGCATGCTAGGCTAAACTCCGATACAGCCAAACTGGCTCGGACCGTATTTAGCTATACCAGCTGCGTTTTTACGTGGTTCGTGTTAAACGAACAATTAACGACTTCAATTCGAGTCGGTGACCAAGTTAGCACGAAGCTCAGGTCAGCTTCCGGTTTGGAATTCTCCGTTCCACCTTAAATGGTGCAGCAGATACATTAACTGCTACGCCGTTTAAGGTGGGACGGGTAGAATTCAAACCGGAAGCTGAATGGAGGCGCGCGTTCGTTAGCCGATGCTACTTAGGGCTATGCTAACGGCAGCTCGCCCTCAAACAGCTCCGTAACAGCGGCGCAAACGCCACTTCCGTACCGTGAACTCCTGGAAGTCGGAGAAAGGGAACGTCCGCTCGTCGAACAAGTCGCCGAAATCCATGTTTTAACCGCAGAAGGTGGACTTTAATGAAGCGAGGCCCTGGTAAACATGTAGAAAGGCGTCTCCGGGCGCCTCCCCTCCTCTCACAGCCACTAGAGAGACGGAGCTGGAGCTAACGCCACAGCGGGCCGACCCGCGCCCCCTGCTGGAAGCGCGCGGACCGGCGCAAACAGACGGCTGGAGCCGAACAGAAGAGTCACGTGGTTGTGGAGGTCCACTAAGCCACTCCAGTGGAGCTGATAAGTTGGAGCAGGGCGGTGGGCTTCCAGGACCAGGTTGGGAAGCCACTGCAGGACCCTTTGGTCCTAGAGATCCACCACCCCACAGAGTTTAGCGCCAACCCTAATCCAGCACAGCTGGCGCAGGCGATGAAGGTCTTCCAGGTGGATCTTAGGGAGAGGTGTTTTGGACCGGAGCCCCTTAAGGGTGGTAGATCGCCAGAGGCAGGAGTAAGCACCCATGCTAGAAGTACGGAGGGCCTGAAGTGCCAGTAATAATAATAATACAAATAAATAAATATTTATTATTTACTTTTTTATTAATAGTATTAAAAAGTATAACGTAGGTTCAGCTGAACTTCTGCACACAGCCGTACATCACTGAACGACAACATTACCCGAGCAGGACTTCCAAAGGAAAATCAATTCTATTAATTTTATTTCATTTATATTCCAAACAAACTCTGTCTTTACACGTATGTACAATATACATTTATAGAACTGACATAAACACATACATATAGTCAGCGCCAGTTTTGGACACCCCCCCTCAATAAACCTGAGATAAGACCCTCACTCGGACCCCCACTCTATGGTGCTCTCCCTTTAGGTAAGGACTAAAACACCACCGGATATGAACGACTTCCCATAACGCACATACTGGCCCTTATTCACCCGGACGGTCAACCCCGCTGCTGCTGATCCGCTTCACCTGTTCCACCCCCATCACCAGGTTAGCACTCCGAGTAAACCCGGACCGACACGACTCAATCAGGCACGCGATCGGTCAGTGTACAGACGGGGGCGAGCGGTAGCTTGGTAAGAGCTAACGCTGTGACCACCCAGGACCTACAGCTCTGTGCTTCTGTTACACCCAAGGAGAAAAACCAGGCGCACCGAAGAGGATCTAATTTAAGACGTACGTCCTCGCGCTCAGAGTTACGTCACTGCAAGTGTGATGCTAAGCTAACTATGTACCTAGCATGCTGAGAACTTAGCATTAGTGTTGATATTAGATATACTTAAATAGAGCTAATCGTACTTCTGATACTGTTTTATCAAGCATTAAAAGCTCAGTTAAATATACTTAAGTACATATTAAAGTACATGTCTAGAACATTAAAATAGAATGTACTAGAAATGTTTTTACATGGGCATCCAAATTAGCATACATTAGCATAGCATCACATTGGAGTAAGTACATCATTTTTTAAAAATAATAATAATAATAAAAAAAACCCCACAAAAAACATAACAAAAAACCCCCACAAAAAACATAACAAAAATTCAAACACACAAACATGAATGAATATATATATATATATATATATATATATATATATATATATATATATAGATATATATATATATATATATATATATATATATATATATATATATCCAGCACTTGTATATAGCACACAAAACTACTGTTCTATAAAATAACTTTATTTTATTAAAATATACCAAATTCTTTTCTCTGATAACAAACTCCGCCCACATAATTAACAATACACAGCACAGCTAGTGCAGAAACGGCAATACAGCTGCATTTAAACGGTAATTAACGAAATTATTCCCCCATAAATCGCTTATCATCCTACCGACAGTCACCTACATTTAAACTCTCTGAGGTTTGGTCAGTAGGGGGAGCAGTGCGCTTACTGCTCTACCTCAGACTCCACCCCCGATCGGTAGAGAGCTGCTGTCTTGTTGGCGCCCTACAGAAGTTTTGATGAATAAGGGCCAATAGGATTACGTAGTGATTAAACCCCGCCCCCACAAAAAAAGTTGAAAACCGAGCGAGTAAAATTAACGTAGAGATAAAACGGTAAAATCCAGACCGGACATTCCACCTGTCTAAGTGATGCTCACGGAAGCATATCTTCCGACGCTGTAGCGGTACAGTGGGGGATTTACACGGAAGGGTCCGACCTCCATCTACCCCCGTCTGTATTACACGTCCGAGGAGGGATACTTCTAAAGCGTTTCTAGAAAAGGCTGGAAAGTAGAGAAAAGCACTCGCTACAGGAGCTGCCTGAAGCATTTCTGTGCATGTCGTAAGTATGATTCTCAAAACCACAAAAAAAACAAAGAAACGAAGAAAATTCGAACACGCTATAAAATCTGGCCTCGTGTCAAACCCACAGATCTCTCAGACCTCACACGAGTCCACAATCAAACCCGCCCGCAGTTTATCCGGGCCGTCAGTGACCCCTGTGGGCCGTGGAGGACGCTGGAGGCTGTAGCTTTTCAGGCTGCGTGTCTTTGGCCTCCGTGTCCGAGGCTGAATCCGAGTCGTGGGTCTGCTGCTGCCGGAGCCACATCTCGGAGTACAGGCCTCCCTTGGCCAGCAGCTCCTCGTGTCTAGAGCAGGGACAGAAGGTGACACAGTGAGGGATCAACAAACCCGACTGGCAGCACTGATACATACAGCTCTCGTATATACAGCTCTAGAAGTAAATCAGAGACCACCACTCCAGATTCTCCTTCAATCAGCATGTACAGCAGGTTCTCAGTGAGGAACCGAAGGCTGGGTTCTGGCCTTACTAGCAGATACAGTGAGCGTCTGGTTCATAAGAACAAGGTCCAGCAGCAAACACACAGGACAACACAGCTACAGACTGGCAGAGGGCCAAACCCACTCTCTACTGACCGTGATGAGCGCCACCTCATTCCAATGTGCCTTACCCACCGTAAGATGACCTCGAGTGACCTACCGAGAGACTGGCGAGCGGTGGCTGGGGTGAAACGCACAGCGAGCATGGTTCTAAAAACAGGCTTCTGGAGGTCATTAGTGATTTTCTAAATAAACAGATCTAATACAATATCTGATCTGGAGTTTGGGAGACATGCTTCCAGTAGAGTAGAGAATCAAACAGAACTGAGGGATTCTGGTCCAGCACAAACCCAGAACCTGTACAACTAGAGACACTGAGCATGCTCAGGTGGGCTCCTCAATTTCTCCAGAGCTGTATACAGTCTCTTGGGCCCCGTGATACATCATCGTTTCTCCTTAACCATCAGAGCGAGACAGTTCTGGACTGCAGGCAGGACAGTCTAGCACCTGGACTCTCTGATTACGCAGCCATGCAGTTGTAACACGTGTAGAGTGGTCCTTGGTGTTGCGATGCTGAAATAACTATGGACATGTTCTTGAAAAAGACGGCGTCTAGAAGGCAGTGTCCAGCTTTAGTGATGACTTGACGGATAGATGTTCCTGGATTTTCAACTCGACACTGGTAGAGGGCCTTTTCGTCTTAGGTCTAGACGATCGTGACGTCCATCATGTCTGAAAGGCTGAGCGATTCCACTAGGCATCAGTTCACTGCAGAGGAGCTTTGCCCAAAGAGGTCACCAGACATTGCTGGCATATGGGCTTCCCCTGGAGTACGGTCTTAACGGCTGTTGTGGATGACAAAGGTTAGCCCAAGTATTGTTGAGCCCCTGTTGTGGAATCCATCACCGAAGTTGGCCGCCTCCATTTCTCTGGACTCACTGAAACCAACCTGACTATGCGGATATCCTGAGGATTCGACCCATTGTCTCTCAAGAACGGACCAGCTCCGCCCAACCATATTGACTTGACCCACCATCCTTTCAGATGAACAGAGGACAAGCGTCCAGACTCAGACGGTAGAATGAACTTCCACTGGATGTCCGAACATCAGAGTCTCTTGTTCTCTCTTTGGTAAAGCAGAAACTGATCACTGATGAGAAGTTAGAGGATGTCCAACAGAACAGAAGAGCCACAGCCTCTAACTGAACACCAGCAAGATGAAACTACAAGAGAGGTCTTTCCAATCCAGGGGCTACTGAGGGCATATGGGAAGACTAGAAGAAATCCTGAGACGGAAAAGACGCTCCTCACCTTCCTCTCTCCGCAATCTGTCCATCGCGTACAACAAGGATCTGGTCTGCTCCGATGATGGTTGACAACCTATGGCAGACGTCAACGACAGCATTACTGACAAGCCTACCGAGGACGAAGGTGTACCGTAGAAAAGGACACCGATCTGAAATGTGTTGCAGAGGCGCGTCCTTTACCTGTGGGCCACCACAATGGTGGTCCTGTTGGCACACACGTTAGCCAGCGAGGCCTGAATGTTGCGCTCGGTCTGGGTGTCCAGGGCAGACGTGGCCTGGAGAAACAGGAAGCAACGAAAAGGAAATTTAAGACTCGACCACGCGACTTTAGGAGGAGACCGAAATCCAGCGCTCGCTTACCTCATCCAGCAGGATGATCTGGGGGGCTTTGAGGATGGTACGAGCGATGGCCACCCTCTGCTTCTCTCCTCCGCTCAGCTTCAGACCCCTCTCACCCACCTGGGTGTCATAACCTACAATACAACAACAACAATTCAAACGACGGTCTCTGTAAACCTACAGCGTGACCAAAGCGGACAGCAGGTCGTTCCAGAGTCCTGCTGGTGTTCAGAACCAACTCCGAGCGGAGCTGCCTACCTTCTGGGAAGGACAGAATCTTCTCGTGAATGTCAGCAGCGATGGCCGCGTCCTCCACCTCCTGATCAGTGGCCGAGATTCGGCCGTAGCGGATGTTCTCGCGGATGTTGTCGTTGAACAGGACCGTGTCCTGAGGGACGACGCCGATGTGCGCCCGCAAGGAGTCCTGCTTCACCTGACATAGACCACACGTACCAAGCGGTTTAACATGCAGTACTATTCCAACATTCATAGCACATCTGGACTGTCGGGCTCTTTCTGTTGGGCTTCTAGAACATTCTGAGCCCTGGAGCCCTGGTACCAGCCAAGCCTCAAACACCCGTCCAAACTGGTATAATCAGTCCCAGTCCTGCAGCAGATTTGGATTTTCCTATTTAAACACCAACCCCGGCACAACTTCTCAGTTGATCAGTTTATCTGGTGTTGCTAAAGCACTAGAAACACCGTACTGTGGTGGACCCTCCGGAACGGACTCTTCAGAAGTAAAGAGGGCCCAGATAAGGATTTGGGAATCAAGTTAGCGGTACAATCTCCAGAATTACTGGCAAAGGAATTCCTGCAAAGCTTTGGATCGTTGAGAATTTGCAAACTAGACATTGCACGCAAAACATTTGGTAGCCATGCGCTAGAAGAAGGAGTCCTGAATTCTGGGATAAGTGGATAGAAGTGTTTCCGAGGGACACTGAAAGTGGGCGGACGCATTCGAGAGCGGGCTACGTAAAACACGAGAAACTGGGCCTTAAACAGAAAGAATATCTATTAATAAACAGTAGAACCTTCATTTCAGCCACTCGGTGTGCACTGTTTGAGGTGGAACGAAATGTAAACACGGGAAACTGGCCAATAACCCGACTCGGCTCTACGTCCAGCCCGCTCTCGAATGGGTCCGTCAACTTTCCCTGTCCCTCTGAAACACTTCTGTTGCGTGTGTTGTCAGTGTTGCTGGGCGTTTGAGACGTTGCAGCACCTTTGGTTAACGGTTTGCCAGCGGTCTCATTTTGATGCTCGTGTTTTGAGACTTTGCAGCTCGTTTTTAACTTGCAGTGCGTTGGGCTTTCTCGGCCACCGTAGCTTTGGCTATTGAAGGGCCAATCACGAAGAAAGGTAACACGTGTCTCAGATCTGGGCACCTCTTACTGATTTAGACGTTATGGTAAACAGAGTCTGATCTTCTGGGTACGGTCTCCTTGGTATCTCCATATCCCCACTAGCTAGATTATCCGGATTCTTCCTTTTTTCATTCACGCCGATACTCAAACATGGCGACGAGGTTGGGGACCGGTGCCTACGGAAGGACTGTGTGTCTGTATCTGTAAACCATTAATAGCAACAAGTTCACCGAAGCTGTGGAGACGAAGTCGGTATGCGCTGATGGCTCTAGCTTTTGGATGTTGCTTTCACGCTTTCAGCATTGCCCAGTTCTCACCTTGGCGATGTCTTGGCCGTCGATGCGGACGCAGCCCCCTTGAATGTCATAGAAGCGGAAGAGCAGGCGGATGATGGTACTCTTCCCCGAACCTGACTGGCCAACCTGGGGACAGAGACAGGAAGACTAGCGGTCAGATGAACCAAGACTACAGCTTCTGCACACTTCAGTGCATCTACAGGTACATGGCTAACTGGGCGCAGTGGGCAGTGTAGTGATATGTTGTGGTGGTCTGAACTTCTATTAGGCATTTGCATTGTGGTCGAGCCACATTATTATGACCACCAGCTAATATCCTGAGTAGCCACCGTGTGCAGCAAGCAGCAAGATGGGCTGGGAGGGAGTGACTCGGTAGGGTCCTGGTAGGTTGTCACACGTATCCGGAGCCATGCTGACTGCAGTGCGTCCTACAGATGCTGGAGGGTACATGGGGAGGATCCATAGAGTGAACCTGACGATCGACGGGGTCCCACACATGCTTGACTGGGTTCAGGTCTGGGGAATCAGGGGGCCAGGGTAGTACCTGGAAGTCTTGGTAATGCTCTTGCTGGAAGATCTCATCCGCCCCAGGGAGGACAATCAGCATGTATGGGTGTACGTGATCTGCAGGGAAGGGTTCATACCCAGATCTGTTGGGAATGTCTTCCACATGGATTGGCCCAGAGCAGTAAGTGGTCATAATAATGTGACTCGACTGTGTAACAAACTTTAGAATGCCCCAATCCTGGGATTTCTGGGGTCAGTCAGGTCTGAAAAAGTGACCGGTGGCTCGTATGATGCAGCCCTCAAACTGCAGCTTGTACTCACAAGTGCGACAGTCTGGCCTGGCAGGACGGTGAAGGAAACGTCCTTCAGGATCTCCTTCCTATGAGGACGAAAGTGGTGTAACTCAATACACAGACACAGTAACGATTGTTGAGTTCTAAGGATGGAAGCAAAAGAGGAACGAAGGAGCGAACCCCTCTGTGTAGCTGAAGAAGACGTTCTGGAACTCGATCTTGCCGTGTCTGAAGACGAGGTTCCCTGCATTCACCTCGTCCTTCACCTGATCAACAACACAAACCAAATATGAGCTCCTTGTGAGATTTTCACTTCTGTGGAGGCAAAAAAAAAAAAAGACAAGGGGGGGTGCCCTTACTTCCTGTTCCTCTGTGAAGAGCTGGAACATGTTCTCCATGTCAATGAAGGACCTCTGGATCACCCTGAGGAGGAAACGGAGACACTTGTATAATCCTAACACCTGGAAAGTGCAGCGATGGTGCTGAACGCGGTGCTCACCTGTAGTACGTCCCAAACCAGTTGAGTGGCGTGTACAGCTGGAGGATGTACGTACCAAACAGGACGTAATCTCCCACCTGCAGGGACACAGCGAGTGAATACTGATCCACAGACAACCATCCAGGTTCATTAGAACTGCATCAGCATGTGATCATAATACGGCTAATTACCATACGCTAGTGGCTCCAGCAAGTTCTACACCATAACTGGACATCTACAGACTCGGGCCCAATGCCATTTCACCCCCTGCCCCCAACACTTAGCCCCACAGCTAGGGGTAGGGCTGTCCCGGTTGTTGTTGAGATGGAGGGGTAGGGCGAAGTGCTAGGGCACACTCCAAATGGAGGGTTGTGAGGAAATTCCCAGAATGCCCTGCGAATCATCAGCAGGATGGCTGCACAGGTGACCAAAGAGACCCATAAATGAGTGTGTGGCTGTACTGTAAGATCACCATGGTAACAGCGTGTTTTGGTATAACGAAATTTCCCATTCCGCCTTAAATGGTGCAGCAACCTCAGGTACCAGAACGTAACTGCTGCACCATTTAAGGTGGAACGGAGAAATTCCAGTGGCCACTTTAACAGAAACAACTTCACAGCACATCAGACACCCCAATGGGCAGTTGTGGGCTGGAGACTAGGGATCTTGTGACTGGAGGACCGCTGGTTCTGTTTCCTGACCCAACAGGATACGACTGAAGTGCTCTTGAGCAAGGCACCTAGCCCCGAAACCGCTCGACGGCTAGGCTAAGAGTGGTCCACCACTCAAACCATCAAGCCAATAGTGCTTATAAACTGACCCCTGATGATGCACCACCTCAGGAGATAAGCTACGGTCTCCAACTCCGGAAATGTGGAGGTATGAGCCAGGGGTTTCTAATAAAGTGGCCACTGAGATCATATTAGGAAAAATCTCCTGGAGCTGCAGGGCGAAGGAACCAAGAGCAAGACACTACGGACCTCATCAGCTCAGGTCATTTACCAAGCCCTCTGGACTCACTCAGTATAACGCCAGCATGTGAGGGGGTGTGGCTAAGTTCCTTACCTCCATATAAAGACAGAATGGATAGGGAGAAATTAGGATTGAAGGAGAGTACCTCGAATTTCCCCTCGGTGACAAAGTAAGCACAGAGCAGAGAGCCGGCCATGAGACCCGAGCCGATGATCAGGTTCTGCGTCTGGTTTAACAGAGCCAGCGAGGCATTGGTCTTCCACTCCAACAACTGGGAAAAGAGGGAAAAGGCAGGATGTAAGAATGGGAATCCACTTGGAGGTGGGGTTTCAATGGGGACAGCATTGGAGAGCGGGTTAGTTTCACAGGTGGAGGATGAAGACAGTCTAACTACACCATTAACACACCAACAGTGGTACTGCTCATAGAGCGACATCCACAGCGCCGTCTGGAAACAGCCACGGAACCTTGGATTTCAGAACCTCCAGATCTTCCTTTAGCACCATCACCTCCACCAAACGTGTCCTGGAGCTCCAAATAAGACCTGCACAATGGTGGAGGTGGGATTCTGGACCATTCCTGCCTCCCTGTGGATGATTCAGTTCATCAGTATCACTGGGAAGCTCCGCCCAGCATTTGGATGGGGTTCAGGGCAGGGCTCTCAGACTGGGGTTCACCGTCTTGCTGCACCGCCTGACGTCTCTTCAGCTTGAGGTCACGGACTACTGTCCTTCCTTTCTCCCGTCACATGTTCAGATACACCTTGTTCCTTCAAAGATCGTAAGGCGTCCCGGCTCACAGGCAGCCCTGAACCACGAGGTGCTCCCTCCACCATGCTTCACGGTTGGGTTAAGCTCGGTGTTGGTGTGCCGTGTCCTCCAAACACAGCGTTGTGTTAGGACGTTGGTGTGTCTCTACTGCACGTCTAGTTAGTCGGTAACCAGGCTTCGTGTGCTGCGAGGGCCGGAGCACCGACACTTCCGTACCCTGAAACCAACACCTTTGGCCAATCAGATCTCGGATGAGTCACTAACACGGAGGTTGGCTTGGTTCTAGCCTGCCCTGTGGATGTAACTCCACACGCTCGATGAAAGACAGGAAAGGTAAACTGCTTCAGCGATCAGACCTGCCAAAACGGACCCCGTCTGACCAACCCTCACCACACAAGGCAGGTGTGGAACTGAGAACGTTGAGAACAAAGGTGCTGCTTAATTGTTACCTGGTACTTGAGGATGGCTTCCTCGAAGCGGCTCACTTCATAACTCTCCGCGTTGTAGTACTTCACCTGTTAACCAGAGCACAACGGCACATCAGTCTACACATCTCGGCACATGCGGCTCAAAGACCTGAACCCTTGGCCTAAATCAGGCTTGGTGGCCAAGGTTCTCTCCTTTGGTGTCCAAGGTTCACGTAGCTAGGAAATGAAAGCCTATGGCACCGTGACGTCATGGAGCGAGGTGTTCTGAGGACTGGTGTCTGGAGGAGCGGTAGAAACGGGGGAAGAGCCTGGGACACTTCTCCAGGAATTCAGGGTTACCGGAACGTTTGCTCAGCTCATGTACCACCACCACCACCACGTTTGTGTGGTTGGTGTAGCTCAGCGGATAACACCACTACCCACCAAGTAGCCACCACCACATGTGGGAGACTGGGGTTCGAATCCCAGTGTGGGTGACTATGCTGTGCTACACCAATAAGAGATAAGAGTCTTTGGGCAAGACTCCAAACACCACACTGGCCTCCCTGTAATATGGTTAACCTTGGAAATCGCTCTGGATAAGAGCGTCAGCTAAATGCCAGAAATGTAAACGTAAATGTTTCTGAGTGGATCAAGAAAACTGCTGAGCGACGGTGGAAAATCCAGAGCAAACGGCGGAACGCTGGGCATCTTACTTAGCATTAGCGTTAGCTTTAAACCAAGACTTTAATCCAGCTATAAAGAGAGTTTAGAGTCAGGTGTGCTAGATTAGGCCTGGATTACGGTTGGGGCTCTCAGCTTCTAAACAAGCAAGATTCATACTGTACCGTCTCAAAGTTCAGCAGGGAGTCCACAGCTTTGGCTTTGGCGTTGTTGTCGTGAGTGTTCATATCCCGCCTGTACTTGGTCCTCCACTCGGTGATTAAGATGGTGAGAGCTGACGGAGTAAGAACAAGCAAAACAACAACATAGTCAATCCAGCAGTTCCTCGTCCAGGAGCCTGCATTCTGTCTGTTCTCACTGATAAACCGTTTAGGCAAGAACCGGGGGAACCGAAATCCATCGCTGTAAACTCTCGATGAAACTGGACAGCCCTAATCTAGGGCAGAGTTGAAGTGACCCGTCTCGCCTACAGAGCTTTAACAAGTTCACGGTACCGAGAGCGAGCTAACCACCAAGCGAAAGCTACGCTAGACGTAGAACAGGGCTATAGAGAACGTCCCTGGAACCAGCCATCCAGCATCCAGCTTATCTACAGGTAATAACATTGTGTTGCATTGATGGCTGTCAATCAAGCAAGCACACCCAGAATTCCGGTCTGTTAAGGAATTTCAGATTACAACCTTCCGAGTTCCGAGTGATGGTCTGGGGGTGTTTCAGTGATGTGGAAATGGGGTCTTCTGGTTGAGGTGACGGTAAATTTGAACCACAGTGCCTACATGGTGCTACCTTTACCTCAACATCACTCTACTGAGGAGCTTGGACTGTCCTTCAAACCCCAGATTAGGATCCTCCTGGAAATCTGTGGGAACTACCTGGAACACTGACCTGGCCTACATGGAGAACATCAGGGCAGCTCAGAGCAGGTACTTACTGAGATAGAGGGCCATGCAGATGAAGACGATGAGGCCAAACCAGGCGTTGAAGTAGGAGATGAAGTAGATGATGGCTATGACGATGTCGGCGATGGTGGGGAAGATGCTGAACACGATGTAGCTGCAGACCGAGAGGACCACACAAGGAACATGAGCTCCGGTACTGACCTCAGGGGTTCCTAATCACAGCTCCCCCTGTAGCTCTGCGAGCTAGTACCACACATATACGGGCTGTGCTGCAGCTACTGTCGCTGGAGTGGTGCTGACTGACCTGAGCAGGCTGTCGATGGACGAGGTTCCGCGGTCGATGCTGCGAATGACTTCGCCCGTGCGGCGGCCCAGGTGCCAGCGCAGAGACAGCGCGTGCAGGTGGGCGAACAGGCGCACCTGCACCACGCGGCTGGTGTACTGCTGCACACGGATCCACAGGAAGGAGCGCATGTTACTGATGAAGCCGGAGGAGCCTGAGAGAGAGAGAGAGAGAGAGAGAGAGAGAGAGAGAGAGAGAGAGAGAGAGAGAGAGAGAGAGAGAGAGAGACAGGCAGAGAGAGAGAGAGAGAGAGAGAGAGAGAGAGAGAGACAGACAGACAGACAGACAGAGAGAGAGAGAGCAAGAGAGACAGAGAGAGAGCAAGAGAGAGACACAGACAGAGACAGAAAGAGACAGACAGAGACACAGAGAGTTAGAGAGAGAGAGAGAGAGAGAGAGAGAGAGAGAGAGAGAGACACACAGAGAGACAGACAGAGAGAGAGAGAGAGAGAGAGAGAGAGAGACACAGAGAGAGAGAGAGCGAGAAAGAGAGAGACACAGAGAGAGAGAGAGCGAGAAAGAGAGAGACACAGAGAGAGAGAGAGCGAGAAAGACAGACAGAGAGAGAGAGAGAGAGAGAGAGAGAGAGACAGACAGACAGACAGACAGACAGACAGACAGACAGACAAGAGAGAGAGAGAGAGAGAGAGAGAGAGAGAGAGAGACAGAGAGAGCGAGAGAGAGTGTGAGACAGAGAGAGCGAGAGAGAGTGAGACAGAGAGAGCGAGAGAGAGTGAGACAGAGAGAGAGAGAGAGAGAGTGAGACAGAGAGAGAGAGAGAGACAGAGAGAGACAGAGAGTGAGACAGAGAGAGAGACACAGAGAGATAGACAGAGAGACAGTGAGAGAGAGAGAGAGAGAGTGAGAGACACAGACACGGAGAGAGAGAGACAGAGAGAGAGAGAGAGAGAGGTTTCGTTTGCCAGGCTGTTCCTTTAATGGTCTCAGTCATCCCTCCAACCCCTCAGAGTCATCAGGCAGACTCACCAGCGCCGCCACCCTGCAGGAACTTCAGCAGGACGTACACGCACACGGTGGTGGCGACGGTCTTCCAGGCGGTGCCCCCTGTGAGCTGGTTCACTGCACACACAAAGCCAGAGTGTACGGTAAGGGTGAGAGAGCCCGCACCACACTGGACAGCGCTAGTGGGACGCATGCCTACACCTTAACACCTCACCTATGTTCTTGTAGTAGATGGGCACGAAGACGTTGATGGCCCGCTCCACCCCCAGCATGCTGAGGCAGAGCAGCACCACCAGCTGCAGGACCATGCTGCCACTGGGCCACATGTACGGCAACAGCAACCGCACCTTCTTCCCAAAGTCCCGCCACGCTGACTGGCTCTGCGCCGCGCCGCCGAGCAAAGGCTGGAGGACAGACACAGAGTCAGTGCAGATCCGTGTGACCTGTAGTGCCTTAGAGTGGAATTACCACACCAGTGTTTCCAATATAGTGGCCAGTGAGTGAAAGTACAAGGGAGGTGTTTCCAATATAGTGGCCAGTGAGGGGAAACTACAAGGGAGGTGTTTCCAATATAGTGGCCAGTGAATGGAAGCACAAGGGAGGTGTTTCCAATATAGTGGCCAGTGAGTGAAACTACAAGGAAGGTGTTTCCAATAAAGTGGCCAGTGAGTGAAACTACAAGGAAGGTGTTTCCAATAAAGTGGCCAGTGAGTGAAACTACAAGGGAGGTGTTTCCAATAAAGTGGCCAGTGAGTGAAACTACAAGGAAGGTGTTTCCAATAAAGTGGCCAGTGAGTGAAACTACAAGGGAGGTGTTTCCAATATAGTGGCCAGTAAGTTAAACTACAAGGGAGGTGTTTCCAATATAGTGGCCAGTGAGTGGAAGCACAAGGGAGGTGTTTCCAATAAAGTGGCCAGTGAGTGAAACTACAAGGGAGGTGTTTCCAATAAAGTGGCCAGTGAGTGAAACTACAAGGGAGGTGTTTCCAATATAGTGGCCAGTGAGTGAAACTACAAGGGAGGTGTTTCCAATATAGTGGCCAGTAAGTTAAACTACAAGGAAGGTGTTTCCAATAAAGTGGCCAGCGAGTGAAACTACAAGGGAGGTGTTTCCAATATAGTGGCCAGCGAGTGAAACTACAAGGGAGGTGTTTCCAATATAGTGGCCAGTGAGTGGAAGCACAAGGGAGGTGTTTCCAATATAGTGGCCAGTGAGTGAAACTACAAGGAAGGTGTTTCCAATAAAGTGGCCAGCGAGTGAAACTACAAGGGAGGTGTTTCCAATATAGTGGCCAGTGAGTGAAACTACAAGGAAGGTGTTTCCAATATAGTGGCCAGTGAGTGAAACTACAAGGGAGGTGTTTCCAATAAAGTGGCCAGCGAGTGAAACTACAAGGGAGGTGTTTCCAATATAGTGGCCAGTGAGTGAAACTACAAGGGAGGTGTTTCCAATATAGTGGCCAGTGAGTGAAACTACAAGGGAGGTGTTTCCAATATAGTGGCCAGTGAGTGAAACTACTGTACAAGGGAGGTGTTTCCAATATAGTGGCCAGTGAGTGAAACTACAAGGGAGGTGTTTCCAATATAGTGGCCAGTGAGTGAAACTACTAAGGAGGTGTTTCCAATATAGTGGCCAGTGAGTGAAACTACAAGGGAGGTGTTTCCAATATAGTGGCCAGTGAGTGAAACTACAAGGGAGGTGTTTCCAATATAGTGGCCAGTGAGTGGAAGTACAAGGAAGGTGTTTCCAATATAGTGGCCAGTGGGTGGAAGCACAAGGGAGGTGTTTCCAATAAAGTGGCCAGTGAGTGAAACTACAAGGGAGGTGTTTCCAATATAGTGGCCAGTGAGTGAAACTACAAGGAAGGTGTTTCCAATATAGTGGCCAGTGAGTGAAACTACAAGGAAGGTGTTTCCAATAAAGTGGCCAGTGAGTGAAACTACAAGGAAGGTGTTTCCAATAAAGTGGCCAGCGAGTGAAACTACAAGGGAGGTGTTTCCAATATAGTGGCCAGCGAGTGAAACTACAAGGGAGGTGTTTCCAATATAGTGGCCAGTGAGTGGAAGCACAAGGGAGGTGTTTCCAATATAGTGGCCAGTGAGTGAAACTACAAGGAAGGTGTTTCCAATAAAGTGGCCAGCGAGTGAAACTACAAGGGAGGTGTTTCCAATATAGTGGCCAGTGAGTGAAACTACAAGGAAGGTGTTTCCAATATAGTGGCCAGTGAGTGAAACTACAAGGGAGGTGTTTCCAATAAAGTGGCCAGCGAGTGAAACTACAAGGGAGGTGTTTCCAATATAGTGGCCAGTGAGTGAAACTACAAGGAAGGTGTTTCCAATATAGTGGCCAGTGAGTGAAACTACAAGGGAGGTGTTTCCAATAAAGTGGCCAGTGAGTGAAACTACTGTACAAGGGAGGTGTTTCCAATAAAGTGGCCAGTGAGTGAAACTACAAGGGAGGTGTTTCCAATAAAGTGGCCAGTGAGTGAAACTACAAGGGAGGTGTTTCCAATATAGTGGCCAGTGAGTGAAACTACAAGGAAGGTGTTTCCAATATAGTGGCCAGTGAGTGGAAGTACAAGGAAGGTGTTTCCAATATAGTGGCCAGTGAGTGGAAGTACAAGGAAGGTGTTTCCAATATAGTGGCCAGTGAGTGGAAGTACAAGGAAGGTGTTTCCAATATAGTGGCCAGTGAGTGAAACTACAAGGGAGGTGTTTCCAATATAGTGGCCAGTGAGTGAAACTACAAGGAAGGTGTTTCCAATATAGTGGCCAGTGAGTGAAACTACAAGGAAGGTGTTTCCAATAAAGTGGCCAGTGAGTGAAACTACAAGGAAGGTGTTTCCAATAAAGTGGCCAGTGAGACGCACCTGTCCTCCGTTTTCCACGTCCCGCTCGTCCTCGTTGATGAGGAGCATGTACGGTCGCCGTGGCAGGCCAGGAGCCTTGAGGCCTATGAAGAACAGTATCCCGGTGCTGAAGTACCGAACCAGCCAGAGCGCGAACTCCACCTGGACACAGACAGCTCAGGGAGATCATGAACGAGATCACATCTGAAGAGTGCCCAGCAACCAGCGTCCTGGAATGTCCAGATCATCACACCTGCTGCCCATCAGCCCTCGTTTACTGAGTGCTGTTGGAGAACTGCATTACAGATCCATATGGCAGGATCCACCCACCGCCACCCCTGCTCTCCTGGCTGGCTGCCCAACAAATTAGGCCCGTATCTCAGGAGATCCATATCTCAGCAGAGCTATCACAAACAGGAAACGGCCCTGCTCCATGACCTCACAGACAGCTCAGGACCCGGACGCGGTACGGCCATGAGTTACTAACACTGTTTAACACCGACCAGCCCCCTTACTTTAAACAGGGGCTATTAAAGAGTAGGCCAAAGCAGAAGCCATCAACAGACCAGTCTTAGAACTGACCCCGCTGATCTTAGGGGTTAGCATTAGCGGAGGTCAGCTTTAGTGGAGGTCACCATTAGTGGAAGTTAGCAATAGTGGAGCATTAGCGGAGGTCAGCATTAGCAGAGGTCAGCGTTAGCGGAGGTTAGCGTTAGCGGAGGTTTAGCATTAGTGGAGGGTAGCATTAGCGGAGGTTTAGCATTAGCGGAGGTCAGCTTTAGTGGAGGTTACCATCAGTGGAGGTCAGCTTTAGTGGAGGTTACCATTACTGGAGGTCAGCTTTAGTGGAGGTCAGCTTTACTGGAGGTCAGCTTTAGTGGAGGTCAGCATTACTGGAGGTCAGCTTTAGTGTAGGTTACCATTACTGGAGGTCAGCTTTAGTGGAGGTTACCATTACTGGAGGTCAGCTTTAGTGAAGGTTACCATTAGTGGAGGTCACTATTAGTGGAGGTCAGCATTAGCGGAGGCCAGCATTAGCGGAGGTTACCATAAGTGGAGGTTAGAATTAGCGGAAGGTTAGCATTAGCGGAGGATAACGTTAGCGGAGGTTACCATTAGCGGAGGGTAGCATTAGCGGAGGGTAGCACTAGCGGAGGTTAGCACTAGCGGAGGTTAGCACTAGCGGAGGTCAGCGTTAGCGGAGGTTACCGTTAGCGGAGGGTAGCATTAGTGAAGGGTAGCATTAGTGGAGGGTAGCATTAGCGGAGGTCAGCATTAGCGGAGGTCAGCATTAGCGGAGGGTTAGCATTAGCGGAGGGTTAGCATTAGCGGAGGTTACCATAAGTGGAGGTTAGAATTAGCGGAAGGTTAGCATTAGCGGAGGGTAACGTTAGCGGAGGTTACCATTAGCGGAGGGTAGCATTAGCGGAGGGTAGCATTAGCGGAGGGTAGCATTAGCGGAGGTTAGCACTAGCGGAGGTCAGCGTTAGCGGAGGGTAGCATTAGTGAAGGGTAGCATTAGTGGAGGGTAGCATTAGCGGAGGTTAGCATTAGCGGAGGTTAGCATTAGCGGAGGTCAGCATTAGAAGCTTCTCTAAGGGACATAGCGACATAGTGCAAGTGCATTATGTCGAGATTATGACTGCTCTCTGAACCTTGAGTTCCTACCAGGAACTCACCTGGCTACCTGGCTCCAGTTCTCAGCAGGGTGGTGGTAAACATGGAGGGGAAGCCCATAACCACTGTATCTACCTTCCCCAGACGATATGATGTGTCTCTGTACTCTGACCTTTAAAGGAAAACTCTGGGAAGTTTTGATTATCCAGTAGGTTAGCCAGCATGCTAACCAGCCCCTAAGGCTAGCAAGCAGTTAGGCTCCCATACAAATACCATGCAAATATGAGCTTTCAGAACCAGCTAGCTATCCTGGAGCTGGTACACGCCTGGGGGGGCGTGGCTTGCTAGTGGCTAGTGTGGATGTGGGGCAGGTCCACAGATGGCACGGGTATTCAAGAAGTGGGTACAGGGAAAAAGTATCTCCACCACATGACATCCTTCAAAGTCAAAAGATGAAACGGAGTACGTAGCGCTCCACCCAACAGCGGCTGAACGCTGCGACTACTCTCTTGTGTTTCAGCAGCAATGACCCGGTTCGTTCAGTCTGTTGTACTGAACACCGCACGTCCCGCATGTGCAACAACACACTGTGCAGCCCTAACTGGAACCTCCAGTTTTGGTCTTACAGGCCTCCACCTCCTATAGGTTCCGGGCACTGAACACGTAGGCTACATCCTTAAGCCTAAGTCAATAACAGGGCACATGTACAGCGCCAGGTTTAGACACACCCCTCTAAATGGGTGGTGTTGGGGATCTTAAAGACTCTACGGTCTTACACTGAACACCTCCAACTGATCGAAGTCCATATCCGGATACACCACATATACTCCTGACGTAGCCCAGTATGATACTCCTCCATATCTCCACCTCTAATATAGATCTAGTTTAGTTTTACTGCACAGTGTAAAAGCTCTAGCTCTCCTTTCAGGTTAGTGAATATTCATGAGGGACCGACCAATAGAATCGCTCCAAACCTGCTTAGACATAAACCCTGTTCTATCAGCTCCACTGCAGGTTCAGAAAGCTGGCTCCTCCTCCTGTACAGCTCCACCCTGGAGGGTTTTAAGGTGGACTGTGTAATTCCATGAGGGACTAGCTTATAGTTTGATTCTACAGTACAGCATTTGGATAGGTTCTCCATATGTCTCCTATGAGGAGGCGTCTCTAAACTTTTGACCGGTAGCCTAACTCCTCCTAACAGCTCCTCACATAGATGGTTACCTAACAGTCCCGGTGGTTTGCCGCCCAACCGGCTGCTAAGCTTGCGTAACCAGCTGCAAAACTGCTGTGTCACTGGGAGGAGCTTCCGCCGAGGGGAAGCCTGAGCGGCCGGAGCTGAACCGGTCTGGGAGGGGCCCAAACAGAGCGAGCGAGGAACGCAGCAGCTGCCAGCGTCGCCATGACTCAGCACTTTCCACAAGAGCGTCAGACAGTTATCTCCAGGACTGCCAGCTCCCCGGCTGAAGATCAGAGCAACGCAAGGCTACGGGGAAGATGCCATCTCGCTGCTCCCGGGGGCCTGGAAGCCAGCTTCGGAGGAAACGACCTGCCAGGGCTTGCCCAGATGCCTCAGCGATAGCGGAGAACCAGCTGGTGTTTAAGGAGGTTAGCTCCTGCTGGGTCTCCCGCTGTGCCGTATCGGTCTGATCCACCCTGCTCCCCCACTCAGGAGCTCCTGAGGGCTTCAGCAGCTCAGACAGGTGTCACATGAGGACCGTGTGAATAATTAAAGACTGGGAGGTGTACCAGTTATCGGTTACAGTGAGAAGACCTGAGTGCAAGGCATTCTGGGTAAAACAGGGTTCAGTTAGAAGTCGATTTCTCAAAACACTCCACGTAACAGGCCCTCAGAGGGGTTTGATCTGGGATGCCCCAGTCTAGAGACACTCATGAGTCCGACCTGGTTACAGTGGTGGTGAATGGAACCAGACGTTCACCTCTAAAAGCCCCCTCTCGGCCCCCTTTCAGACCGGGATGGTACCTGAAGGATGCTCTAAGGCAAAGTAGTCCCCAATAGGCCCTCCCCCACCAAACTGCTGACCTGTGTGCACATGCTGGTGCCGAGTCATGTGTGTATGAGTGTACTGTGTCATCTGTTGCTCTAACTTCTCCTACGATAAGGTCACTGAGCTTAGAACGCTGAGTCACGGCGTGTCTGTGTTTGTCCAGGAAGCCCTTCCTCTAAAACAATGCTGAGTGCCAGACGCCATTATGGCTTCCATTAGTGTCTGAGAGGCGCTGCGTTCCTAAAGGCTTAAAATTAGCAGCTTCGTTTATAGCGCTGTATTTAGGACAGCAGTGCCGCCAAACCTGACCCAATACGGGGCTTGATCCTTCGGTAAATGTGACACTGAGCTAGTGCGCTAACGCAGATGCACTGGACCTCTTTTTACAGCGTCTGAAACCTTCTGGAAGTAAACGAGCTATGTTTGAGTCACATACCTCAGCCCAAGCCAGAAAAGCTGAGGTGTTGCTAAAAATGAATGGGAGTCTATGGGAGAAACGAGGGATGAAAAAAAAAATGAGTGCGGGTCAGTATGGCTGTGGATTAGAGTTTGGGGACCTGGACCGAGTGAGTACATGCAGTTTGGTGGCTGTAGGTTAAAGGACAACAGTAGAGTTTGATAGGCGGTGATAATGAATGGGAGTCTATGGGAGAAACGAGGGATGAATAAACGACACATAGAGGAGTGCGGGTCAGTTTGGCTGTGGATTAGAGTTTGGGGAGCTGGACCGAGTGAGTACATGCATTTTGGTGGCTGTAGGTTACAAGGACAACAGTAGAGTTTGTTAGGCGGTGATAATGAATGGGAGTCTATGGGAGAAACGAGGGATGAATAAACGACACATACAGGAGTGCGGGTCAGTATGGCTGTGGGTTAGAGTTTGGGGAGCTTGACCGAGTAAGTACATGCAGTTTGGTGACTATAGGTTACAAGGACAACAGTAGAGTTTGAATGGAGGTGAAAATAAACGCAAGTCTATGGGAGAAACGAGGGATGATTAGACGACACATAGAGGAGTGCGGGTCAGTATGGCTGTGGATTAGAGTTTGGGGAGCTGGACCGAGTGAGTACATGCAGTTTGGGGGCTGTAGGTTAAAGGACAACAGTAGAGTTTGATAGGCGGTGATCATGAATGGGAGTCTATGGGAGAAACGAAGGATAAAAATATGACACATAGAGGAGTGCGGGTCAGTATGGCTGTGGATTAGAGTTTGGGGAGCTGGACCGAGTGAGTACATGCAGTTTGGTGGCTGTAGGTTACAAGGACAACAGTAGATTTTGAATGGAGGTGAACATGAATGGGAGTCTATGGGAGAAACGAGGGATGGAAGGAGTTGGAGGAGTGTCACTACAACACCCACCTGCTGCTCGGTGCTCTCCAGCCCCCACCACCACTGAGGGCTGGACCAGGAAACGAAGGCCAGGTTCTCCGCGCCGAAGGCCAGCGCCCAGTACAGCAGGAGCACGGCGCTGTGGCCTCGCGTCCGCTCCCTCACCAGGACCCGGCGCCGCTCCACCCTGAGGGAGGCGCAGGCCCAGATCCACCCGAGCGCCGTCAGGCAGCCGTACAGCACCACGTAGCCGTAGAGCCCGGCCAGCGTCACCCTGACCGCCGTCCAGATCACGGCCTGGAGGACCAGCAGCATGGAGAGGACCATCTGCACGCCGTAGAGGCGCGAGCGCGGCACGTACTTGGGCTCCATCGGCGCGCCGTAGCGCCCGTAGCACACGCCGTGGAAGGTCCCGAGGACCAGGGCGAAGCTGAGGAGGACGGACGGGACCAGCGTGAAGAAGAAGCAGGGGATCAGGCCATCCTCCACCCACACCCGCTGCATGGAGACCCCCGGCTCGCAGTAGCTCTGCAGCGCCGCCATGGTGACCGGGTGATGTGGTCTTTAAACGAGACGCCTGAGGGACGAGAAGGAGCGTTACTCACACCGGCACCACGTCAGGGTCCCTGCAGGGCTGAGAGGGATCCACCACCCGCACCGTACCTGCTCTGTGGGGGTCTCTCTTTCTCTCTCTCTCTACCCCTCTCTCTCTCTAATTCTCTCTACTTTCTACCCAACTCTCTCTACCTCTCTCTTGTTCACTTTCTCTCTACATCTGCTTCTGTGATTTACTCCTCCTTTCTGTCCCTTTCTACATCTCTCACTTTCTCCGTCTTAATTTCTCTACCCTCTCTTTAGCTCTCCCTTACTTATTCTCTCTCTCTCTCTCTCTCTCTCTCCTGACAGGACCATATGGCTTCACTCTTGTAGGGACTCGGAGAGAGGTGGAGTTATCAGAGGAACAGAGGACACTAAAGAAGACAAGGGGTTAAGAGAGAGAGAGAGAGAGAGAGAGAGAGAGAGAGAAGAGATACAGGGAGTGAAAGAGAGACAGGGAGTGAAAGAGAGACAGAAAGAAAGAGAGAGAGAGAAAGAGTAAAAGAGAGAGACAGAAAGAGAGAGAGAGAGAGAGAGAGAGAAAGAAAGAGACAAAGAGAGAGAGAGAGAGAGAGAGAGAGAGACAGAGACTGAAAGAGAGAGACAGTGAGAGAGAGAGAGAGACTGAAAGAGAGAGACAGAGAGTGAGAGAGAGAGACCGACAGAGAGAGAGCGAGACAGACAGAGAGAAAGAGAGAGAGACAGACAGAAAGAGAGAGAGAGAGTGAAAGAGACAGAGAGAGACAGACAGACAGACAGACAGAGAGAGAGAGAAAGAGAGAGAAGGAGAGAGAAAGAGAGAGAGAGAGAGAGAGAGAGAGAGAGAGAGACAGACAGAGAGAGAGAGAGTGGGTCAGTGCAGTGTGATGTTTACAGTAGCTGCTATGCTAACAGGCTAACTCCGCTAGCTACCGCGCTCACCCCGCTCTCCCCGTGTACCTGCAGACAGGACGTGTTTCAGACCCGGTGTTTATACGGGGCTGTCAGGAGCGTGTCCTGTCTGACCGACCGACCTCCTCCTCCCCTAACCGGCTCCGTGACATTCACACCGGCCCCGTTACCAAACCCTCGAGCTGACCCGTAAACAGACTAACACACTCACCTGCTCTAACTCCGACACTCGGGAGGTCTTACAGCCCTAGTAACGGTCCTGAGGGGAGAACAGGAGAACACAGTGAGGACCCTCCGCTCTGTCCTTGTAGCTCCTACTCGCTCCACACACACAGCGCCTCCATGCCGGACTCGCAGACCGACTCTCTCTTACGCAGGCGCCTTTTCACTCCCACCGCTATTCCGGCAGGTCCCGCCCGTATTCCGGCCTGTGGGCGGTCCAGGGGGCGGGGCTAAACTCTCAGCGGTCTCTGGAGTTTGGGGTTGCCAGGTTTTCCCGCCAAATTCAGCCATATTCAATATTATATATATGAATATATTAATATATATATATATATATATATATATATATATATATATATATATATATATATATATATATATATATATATATATATATATATATATATACCACCACTCCAGTGTCTTCTTCAATCAGCATCTCCACATGTACAGCAGGTTCTTAGTGAGGAACCAAAGGTTCTTCTTACTCTATGGCAAGACTACAATCTCATATTGCCTCTGTAGTGGAGTCAGTCTGAGGCCTGAAGGGTGGAGGCTGGACTATGGACTCTTTATCAGAGATGGTGTCCTTCTTTCTCTTTGATGCCTCAGTAGATCTGCAGGTAACACTTGATAATCAGACCTGGCAGCAGGAATAGTGCTGACTCATCACTGGTCACTGTAGTACAGACTCATCATTGGTCACTGTAGTGCTGATTCATCAGTGGTCACTGTAGTCAAGACTCATCATTGCTCACTGTAGTGCTGACTCATCATTGGTCACTGTTGTGCTGACTCATCATTGGTCACTGTAGTCCGGAGCCATCGTTGGTCACTGTAGTCCAGACTCATCATTGGTCACTGTAGTCAAGAAACATCACTGGTCACTGTAGTCCAGACTCATCAGTGGTCACTGTAGTCCAGACTCATCACTGGTCACTGTAGTCAAGACTCATTATTGGTCACTGTAGTCAAGACTTATCACTGGTCACTGTAGTCCAGACTCATCACTGGTCACTGTAGTCAAGACTCATCATTGGTCACTGTAGTCCAGACTCATTACTGGTCACTGTAGTCCAGACTCATCATTGGTCACTGTAGTCAAGACTCATCATTGGTCACTGTAGTCCAGACTCATTACTGGTCACTGTAGTCAAGACTCATCACTGGTCACTGTAGTCAAGACTCATCATTGGTCACTGTAGTCAAGACTTATCACTGGTCACTGTAGTCCAGACTCATCACTGGTCACTGTAGTGCTGACTCATCATTGGTCACTGTAGTCCAGACTCATCACTGGTCACTGTAGTCCAGACTCATCACTGGTCACTGTAGTCAAGACTCATCATTGGTCACTGTAGTCAAGACTTATCACTGGTCACTGTAGTCCAGACTCATCACTGGTCACTGTAGTGCTGACTCATCATTGGTCACTGTAGTCCAGACTCATCAGTGGTCACTGTAGTCCAGACTCATCACTGGTCACTGTAGTCAAGACTCATCATTGGTCACTGTAGTCAAGACTTATCACTGGTCACTGTAGTCCAGACTCATCACTGGTCACTGTAGTGCTGACTCATCATTGGTCACAGTAGTGCTGACTCATCACTGGTCACTGTAGTGCTGACTAATCATTGGTCACTGTAGTCAAGACTCATGACTGGTCACTGTAGTCCAGACTCATCATTGGTCACTGTAGTCCAGACTCATCATTGGTCACTGTAGTCCAGACTCATCACTGGTCACTGTAGTCCAGACTCATCACTGGTCACTGTAGCCCAGACTCATCACTGGTCACTGTAGTCAAGACTCATGATTGGTCACTGTAGTCAAGACTCATGATTGGTCACTGTAGTGCAGACTCATCATTGGCCACTGTAGTCCAGATTCATTGGTGGTCACTGTAGTGCTGACTCATCACTGAGAGCTGTAGTGCTGAATCATCATTAGTCACTGTAATGCAGATTCATCATTGGTAACTGTAGTGCTGAGTCATGATTGGTCACTGTAGTGCTGACTCATGATTGGTCCCTGTAGTGCTGACTCATGATTGGTCACTATTGTCAAGACTGATCACTGTAGTCCAGATTCATCATTTGCCACTGTAGTGCAGATCCAGTGTTGATCACTGTAGTGTAGACTCATTGGTGGTCACTGTAGTCCAGACTCATCATTGGCCACTGTAGTCTAGACTCATCAGTGGTCACTGTAGTCAAGACTCACCATTGGTCACTTCTGTCAAGACTCATTACTGGTCACTGTAGTACAGACTCATCACTGGTCGCTGTAGTGCTGACTCATCATTGGCCACTGTAGTCTAGACTCATCAGTGGTCACTGCAGTCAAGACTCATCATTGGTCACTGTAGTGCTGACTCATCATTTGCCACTGTAGTGCAGACTCATTGGTGGTGACTGTAATCCAGACTCATCACTGGTCACTGTAGTCAAGACTCACCATTGGTCACTGTAGTCAAGACTCATCACTGGCCACTGTAGTCCAGATTAATCATTGGCCACTGTAGTGCAGACCCATTGTTGGTCACTGTAGTCCAGACTCATTGGTGGTGACTGTAGTCCAGAATCATCATTGGTCACTGTAGTGCTGACTCATCATTGGCCACTATAGTGCTGACTCATGATTGGTCACTGTAGTCTGGACTCATCAGTGGTCACTGCAGTCAAGACTCATCATTGGTCACTGTAGTACAGACTCATCGCTGGTCACTGTAGTGCTGACTCATCATTTGCCACTGTAGTGCAGACTCATTGGTGGTGACTGTAGTCCAGACTGATCACTGGTCACTGTAGTCCAGACTCATTGGTGGTGACTGTAGTCCAGACCCATCATTGGCCACTGTAGTGCTGACTCATCATTGGTCACTGTAGTCCAGACCCATCATTGGCCACTGTAGTGCTGACTCACCATTGGTCACTGTAGTCAAGACTCATCTTTGGTCACTGTAGTACAGATTCATAACTGGTCACTGTAGTGCTGACTCATCATTGGCCACTATAGTGCTGACTCATGATTGGTCACTATAGTGCTGACTCATGATTGGTCACTGTAGTCCAGACTCATCATTGGTCATCATTGCGGGTTACTGTATGGTCACCCTTCACCCAGATGTAGTCCTTCACCACACACTGCTAAACACTAGTTAGTTTAAATGTGTAATACACATGTAATAACACATGTTGGTTCTCCTGGTATCCTTAGTAACTGAAGTAACTCTGGTTATAACCAGTTGTTTTGGAAGTGCTATAAAGATCCTACGTCTGAAACCTCAGACGAAACAGACGCCAACATGCTTGCCACAGCCCTAAATGCCAGTACCTCCAGTAGGGCCTGGTTGGCACAGATTACCCTTTAGCACTCTGGGATTTGAGCCCCTTGGAGTTCCAGTGCCTTGCTGCTGTCGCCCTCTGCTGGCAAGCAGCAGCATAGGCTGCTCCCTTACATCACAGACTCACTGAAGCTCAGAGCTCTTAGCAGTAGGCGTTCAAAAACACCAACCTTCACCCAACGTTCCACATTAAAGCGATTCAGCTTTGATTACTTCACGACAGAGCCATGTTCCATAAAAGTCCCCAATAACTCCAGGGATCAATGATCCTCAAGTTTAGGATGGCTCCAGGGCATCTTTGAGAAGGTGAAGTGAATTCATCAGTGCTGATACACACAGTGCCTTGCCAAAGCATTGTGGGGGCGGGCCTGGGGGGCTTGCAGGGATGTACCACCCACGTTAAAGGTCCAAAACACAAATCGTAATTAAGACTGAAATGGAACACGTAGTAGCCTCTCCAAAGGTATAGGTCTCCTAGGTATGTCCCTATTAGCTTAGCATGTCTAGCCACTGGGAGTTTTGCCTGTTCTCCTTTAAGTTTGATGGGTTGGTGGGTTAGCCACAGATACTGCACTGTTTAGAGGTCCAGGCTCTGACTAGGTCACTCAAAGACATTGAGACCACGCCAGTGTAGCATTAGCAGTATGCTTAGGGAGCTGGGGTCATTGTCCAGTCCTAAATCTCTGGCAGACTGAAACAGGTCATCCATCTTTCCTTCAATCCTGATCAGTTTTCCAGGCACTGCCAAAGAAAAGCCTCACCACACCACGATGCTGCCACCACCATACTTCACAGAAGGATTCCATTATGGCCAATCCAGTCTGAACATTGATGTACAGTATACGGAATGACCTCTGATATATACAGCTCTGGAAACATTTAAGAGCCCACCTGAGCATGCTCAGTGTCTCTAGATGTACAGGTTCTGGGTTTGTGTTGGACCAGAATTCCTCAGTTCTGATTCTCTACTCTACTGGAACCATGTCCCCCAAACTCCAGATCAGATATTGTATTAGATCTGTGTATTTAGAAAATCACTAATGACCTCCAGAAGCCTGTTTTTAGAACCATGCTCGCTGTGCGTTTCACCCCAGCCACCGCTCGCCAGTCTCTCTGTAGGTCACCTGAGGTCATCTTACGGTGGGTAAGGGACATTGGAATGAGGTGGCGCTCATCACGGTCAGTAGAGAGTGGGTTTGGCCCTCTGCCAGTCTGTAGTTGTGTTGTCCTGTGTGTTTGCTGCTGGACCTTGTTCTAATGATCCAGACGCTCACTGTATCTGCCAGTGAAGCTAGAACCCAACCTTCGGTTCCTCACTAAGAACCTGCTGTACATGTGGACATGCTGATTGAAGAAGAAACTGGAGTGGTGGTCTCTGATTCATTTCCAGAGCTGTAGTAACTGGTACCCCAAACTAGTACTGGTCACCAACTAAACCAGCAAGTCCACAAGGCCATTTTGGGTGATCAGCTAAACCGGTATAAACCAGATCAGACCAGCCGTGCTTGAGGTAACGAGGGTGGACTTGTGAATATGAAGGCTCCTATTCGCTCTGTAGCTCAAAGCTGAACCGGAATCAATCAAAAAATGCTAAGCAGTGTTGAGCCAAGCCTTTTACAAGGTCCCAAAGAGAGACCGTCCCAGACAGAGACAGCAGGGGGCAGTGTTACTCCATCTGCCACTCTGCAGGTGTGGGTTTCTGGATGTTCTCAGCTCAACAGAGACTTCAAAACAAATATCCCTCATATTTACATATTCATGAAGCTCATATCCCATCGTGTCTCGTATATGGACCACTGAACTTGGACCTGATGTAGTTAAGAGCTGGGTGGAGTAGCTAATACCCATATTCTGTAGTCTTATCCCATCAGTGAAACGTTGACTAGCCTGCTAGCGCACAACAGCCTGAAAAAAGTACCAGGCTGGAAACCCAAACGAGCTCGTCAGCTTCAGGACTTCTCGTGTTGGGTTCATTTGGGTCGGGTATAGTACCATGAAGCTCAGCAGTGACAGCGAGGCTTACAAGCCAGGAGCTAATCAGTTTAGGGGCTAACCCAATAGAACCCAATGAAATTAAACATGAGTAATTAGAAAAAGAGTCGGATCCTGGCTGGGGGACCGAATGTGACATGAGGTAAAGGTGTCGTCGGAGGACGCTGAGCACTAAAGCAGAATGTCCGAAGTGGGAAAATTCCAAAGAGCACAAATCCAGAGCTGTTAAACTTGGTTTGGTTCTCCGTTGTCAGGTGATGCATGGTAGAACTAGCATATCAGGCACCAGGCCTTATGAAGACCCGGCCTTGGTTGACCAGTGTACATGGTGTATCACCAATGGCAGAGGACCCAACTCAAACCTAACTTCAACTAACTGTGAAGGGATTTTATTCCCAGCATTCCGAGCTTTCCAAGAATTGGTCCATTCATCCGGGAATTGCTTTATAACATGAAGACCAGCTATTACCCTCAAACGATACAGGAAAGCCAAAACGGAACCTAAAAGGAGACACCTGGTTTTCTCTGGGCTGCTGTACATATAGCGTAATGGAGATACGGGTGTGTCATTAGCTCAGCCAGTCAGAGTACAGCCTCGCCATAGCGCCCTGAACCCAGTAGGTAGCGCTGCAGCCTGTGGTCGCACATTGAAGCCTTATCTAAACAGTTCAAAGCTAAGCCGGCCTTCTCCTCTGGCCTAATTCCCACACGCCGAATATTACTGTGGACAAGCAGCTAGGTGAGCCAGTGGCTAATGCTAGCGCTAAGGTGCGGATGCTAATTATAGAGCCCCACGCAACAACGTGTATCAAGAGTGTTGGGGAGGGATGGGTGGGGGCGGTGTAGACGGACCATATTGTCCTTCTGTGTACGTTACAGCCTGGTTGTGGTTTTAGTGTACAGCCTGGTACGATGTTTGCTCGGGTGAGCAGCATGTTCATTTGAATGAATGAGCTTTATTGATAACTGTCCGTTGACAAAGCTATCCGGGACCGTGTTTCACGTAGCTGGTCAGTCTGCCGGGGTGTTTTCTTACGGTGTGAGTATGTACGTACAGCCAGAGTCAATAAAGAGCCAGACTCTCTCACTGTATGGCTGGCTTTACCGGCCATTCCACTACAGCCACGTCCAGCCAACCGAAAGACTCCAACAAGATGATCCTCCCAGTAAGTGAGCTCCTCGGATACGATGATCCCGTCCTGTACAGGGACGGTTACTAAGAGAGGCCGATGAGGATCAAAACTATGAAATGTTCTTTACCTCAGTGCTTTTCTGATGGGGAACAACCCTGCTCCTCTCCAACGTAGCACTGCAGCTAATCCAAGGCAGCTAATGTAGCATAGCTAGCTAATGCACGCTGTTTAAGGTCAGCTGGATTTGCATAGTATGGCCGATCCATGTGGCCAGTCCATTCACTGTCATTCGTTTGTGATGGGCGCTACGCGATGAGGCACTTGAGTAACTATCCCTAAGACTGGAAGGCTTTCCACAAGGTTGGGAATGTGTTTATGGGAATTCCTGACCATTCCTCCAGAAGCTCATGTGTGAGGTCAGATGCTGATGTTGGACGAGAAGGCCTGGCTCGCAGTCTCCACTCTAATCCATCCCAAAGGTGTTCTATCAGGTGGAGGTCAGGACGCCGTGCAGGCCAGTCCAGTTCCTCCACACCAACACTCTTATGGAGCTTGATTGGAGCTTGTGCAGTCAGGTTGGAACAGGAAGGGGCCGATCTCCAAACTGTTCCCACAAAGTTGGACCTCCCTGAGCTCCTGAGAGCGACCCATTCCTTCGCCCCTGTGGCCCTGGAAGTGCCTGGAACACCTGAATTCAATGACGTGGATGGGCGAGTGAACACTTTTGGCAATATGGTGTGTCTGGTTTTCCCAGCTTAGTCAAGTAACGTCAATCCTGATACCTGAAGTCTCTCCCACATGGTGAAGGACATGGGTATTCATTCCGTAAGGGTTTCGGATCAGTGTCGGATGTGGACCTGTATGGAAAGTTAATGAACTGAAACTAATTGTTACATATACATTCCTATACATTCACATAGGACTTACTGTATAGGTGCCCATTCTGCAGTGCATTACAACCACCTTGCATGTGTGTCTATGTGTGATAGAGCTGGGGGCTGGGTGTGTGGTGGGTGGCGGGGTGAAGGGGTGGTCTCGTTATGGCTGAAACAGATAACTGCAGAGGTTGAAAAGGTGCTCCCACAGAAAATCCTGTTTTCAGAGCGAACGCCGCCAGGAACCATGTTTATTAGCAGGTTAAGGCAAACAGGAAAAAGCCTCTACCAGCAGGCCGGACCCCACAGCATTCATACCCCTGCAGAAAATTCCACCGCAAGACCCCGGAATGCCACGGTTGGAAAAGAAAAGCAGGATACCCGAAGAGATCTTATCTGGGATTACATATCGCGTACCGACACTAAAGGTGGAAACCGTATAGAAGTGCTGACACCGAGGTTTAGGAGATCCGATGGGAGCGTTTATGCCAACGCTGTTCCAGATCAGGAATTAGCGGTATTGTTTCAGGTTGCCAGTTTGGCCTCGTTAAAGGTGATTCCTGTCGTTTTCTGCCTAGCATGTGGGAATGTCAACATGCCAGTCAGGATTTGAGGTCACAGTGTGTAGGACATGCCCAGATGAACCAGTAAACCGGTAAAGGCCCAACCCGGCCTGGTGCACGGAGACCGTTCTGTCCCGCTGGGAAGGCTGTAAATTCCAGAAACCTGTTGCGTTTGATATGCCCTGGGTTAGACTTTGTTCCGCACCACTAGGTTTAGCATTTAAATGGAGATACACCGTTTGTTTAATCCAATAAGTAGCTTATGTAGACTGGCCACTTTATTGGAAACACCTACGTTATAGATTCTTCCTGCTTTTAGCTACTGTAGTTAATCTGGTGTTGTGCTGGGCTCGGACTCTTTGGAGACCATCTTTGGAGACCATCTTTGGAGACACCGGGCGGCACTGTGGTTTGGAAGTGATCAGATCAGACTGTGTGCATTGGATGCTTTGGGAATGATGGAGGCGTCAGTATCCAGCAACTTCCGTCAGGTTACCATGGTCACCGTTTTTCGGCATTCACTGTGAGCGATGCAAACGGCACTTTGAAACCCAATTCCAGCTTCCCGAGCATTCAGACTGAGACCCATCGGTGAAACTCCGATTGGAATTGCCACCACCTCCAAACGTGGTTCTGGTCCGATTGGCTAACTATTGGATTCCATGTGTCAAAAGTCAACCTGGATACAATCCGGATATCCCGAAACTTGGATTCTGGCCGACAGTGTAAACAAGGCCTTTCAGTCAATGGGCCCACATCACTCTCAGTTCAGTGGGAGGGCCAGTAGAAGCCAGTTTAGTCATCACTGGGTGTTTACAGCATATAGATGCCATATACTTACACCATGTGTTAGCTCCTACCTGCCTCCACCTGCTCCACCTATTATGAGTATAGTAATTCCGGGTGTTGGCTGGGAAATTGCTGGGTGCTCAATATTCTATTCCGGTTAGTTGTTATTGTTTTCATGCGGTTGCCGTTATCTTCCTAGCTGGTTTTTAGGAGGTGGCTTGGTAGTTGGTAGATAGATGCCTGGCCATGTCAGCTCCTCACGTTATTCAAGAGGTTTCCACACCAAACCCTAAACTAGATTTGATCATTTTTCGGCCAGGAAGTGCTCTCATGTTTCAGAGGTCAGTCCTCCTAACACAAGTAGAGCTAACCCGGGATGATACTGGGCCAGTTGTGTCGGCATGCCAAGTGCGCCTAATAATTGTCACCACAATAGGAGCACATAGCAACGGGAAACAGTGGTGACGGTGTAGTAGCTGGCTAGCTGTCTATTAGCAAGTGAGAAACAGAGAACGTTAGCACAGGGCTGCTGACTGTTCTAGTGCAAGGACCATATGCTAAAACATAGCCATTAACCCATAAGAGCCCAGACCCAGAGAGACTCAGAGGACAATAATACGGGGTAGGTTATAAGAGCGTAAGAGATCAGGAATCAACCGACAGGAATGAAACTTGGTGGGTAGATTTGACATCATGAGACATGCCAATGATTCAAATTTCACGCTTGGCCGCCCATGTATGCAAGAACGGGCCTTATCGCTATACCTGAGTGACTGTCAGCTAGCAGTGATGCCTACTCGAGTCGTCCTGTTAGTGCAGCATCATTGGCCATGCAAGACGACATGCACTGCTACGCCCGACTGTCCTTAACACCACGTCACCGTCACCATAGACTGCAATGGTGTCATGCCAGACTGTCATGGAGTGACTCAGAATGGCAACTTCAGTGACGAGTCCCGCTTTGGTCTTGGTGGAGACGCCCAACGAATCCGTGTGTGGAGGCACCGTGGTCAGCACCAAGACGAACGGTTTGTCGTCACACGTCCAGAAGGCCTGGTGTCCCTCCACCTCCACCCCTACCACACCATCTGCAGGAACTGTGTGAGGGTATCCAAGCTGCATGGGATGGATTATCACAGGACACCATTAGGAACCTCTACATCTCCATGATGCCAAGACGTCTGGCGTGTTGGGTTAGCAAACATGGCCGCCCAACGCCATACTGAGAGACAGACTTCTGTATGTGTAGCTCAATAACTACCACCCACATTTGCGACATGTACGTCACCGTAGGGTCTTATGGGTTAACCTCTGCTGTAGTTTGTTATCTAAGACCATGGAGAATTATATTTTGATAAACCTACTAGCTGTGAAATTTAATTTCCTCTCAGTTCTGTGTCCCAACATGGCAATCATCGATTCAGTAACATTAATAAAACACCAGTTTACATAAAACAGGACTTGTTGTTTCAGGTTTCAGTTTCAGTTTTGGCCCGGGTGTGTCCCGAGTTTCGTTTTCCCGTTACGATACCTCACCAGTAAGACCCCAGGCTCGGACGCGATGGCAGCGCCCGTGTTTTGCCATCGTCGGACCCAGAACGCAGCCTTGCCATTTCCCAAATGGTTCTTGATGTCATGTCCTCGGTGCTGGAAGACTCGTCATCGTTTATGGGTTATTAATAGAATAAGGCAGAGTAAGCCAGACTCAGAGACCATTAGGCACGCTAAGAGGGACTTAATTGTTTCCTGAGTGTCTGGAAATAGGAGCTGTAAGAGGAGGCTAATTAAATTGCTTCCTCCATTATCAACCTTCGTTTCTGTTGACTTGGGTCTTAATTAAGGCAGTTCATTATGACATGCGACAGGGGTCGTCTCCCTGCGCGACAGAGGGCCCTTTGTCTTCTGCCTTCGTCCTGTCTACCTTCCCCGCTCCAATCGAAGGTCCACGGGGTCATTTTCCGCGGGACGCTGAAATGGAGTCCGTCACTGGCCGACCGCTGTCATTTGATATTCTTCATGGACTCAATTTGGTTCGGACAAAGCGTAGCCTGTTAGGAGTAGCGAGGACACCTGAGTGAGTGACATCATAATAGCGCCAAACAAACATGAAAGGAAAACCAAGATTCCCGTCTTCGGCATCCGTAGCATAGACCATTGGACTATCTTCACCAGCTCAGTCCAGGAGTGTAAATCTGAGCACATGCCGAGGCAATCTCTGTGGACAAGCACTGGCATCGCCTGGATCGCACCTGAAGAGCTCCACACCAAACATGGCACTCCCGAAGGACGCTACTCTTGATACAAGCCAGTTCACGAAACTCTGCCCCTGCTAGAGCTGCCCTGGACAACTGCAAGTGCTGTAGGACACTTGCTGGTGGACAGCCCTATTCATGGCCCCCAGGGACAGCTCGGGGTTAAGTGGCTTGCTCAAGGGTACTTCAGAGAATCGAACCAGCGACCGTCCGGCCACAAGGCTGGTTCATTAACCTCCAGCCCACAACCAACACTACAGAGCTCCAAACTGTCTTTGGAAGATCCACCACAAGGACCATGCATCATGAGCTACAAGCCTTAGACGAACCATGGGCAACACCAAGCGTAGAGCGCCACCACTGGACACCGGAGCAGTGGAAACATGTTCTCTGGAGCGATGAATCATTCTTCTGGTGGTCTGATGGAGGAATCTGGGTTTGGTGGAGGAGATATTGATCTGAGGACGTCCACAGAGCCCTGAACCCAACCCCACTGAACACCTTTGGGCTGAACTGGAGTGTTAGTAACAGGAGTCTTCATTTTGCGCCAGACCTCTCGTCCAACAACAGTTCCCGTCCTCACAAATGGAGCACAGATCCTCACACTCCTAAACCCTCACTGCCTTCCCAGAAGAGTGGAGGCCGTTACACCCACTCCATATCCAGTGCCCAAGGGTTTTGGAATGGCGTGCCCAACAAGCTGACATATGTGTGCTGGTGAAGTGTCCACATACTTTTGGCCATATAGTGGGCATGTGACTGTGGACCCCTGTGTCCGGCTGTGGAGACGCTGTGGAGACAAAGTAATAAGGAGAGCTCAGTGTTATTAGAAACTGGTGGATGCAGTTATTGAGGCCTGAGGTGAACCAACAACTACACACCAATAAAAGCTGGTGTGCTCTACAGCAGACGTCAGGGGAACCTCAGGTCCTGTAAAACCAATGATGGAGCTACGCTAACGGTCACAGCAAGGCCTATCAATACCACCATGAGAGATCTGACTGGTATCTTCTACAATAGCTGTGTTTTGGTTCTATCCATCCTTTGCTTTCATAGCCAGTCCAACAGGGCAGTCCTCTGGGAAGTCATGGGGAACCAGCTTTGTGACCTGGGGGTCGCTGGGTTGATTGAACTCAGGAACTACTTCCCAGACGCCATCGATGGTGGATTCCCCTGTTAGGCTTTTTCCGATAAGGTTCATCTAGTACCTTTCCGGGTTCCTTTCCGGGTTCTGTGCCTTTGCACCAAACAAAAATGGGTTCGGAAGTTGGCTCCCAGCTGGAACCAAGGAACAGTAGGCTCTTCGGCACTACTGACATCCGTGGACGTGACGACTTCCGTGGACGTGTCTGTTGTTATGAAATGAGAAGGCGTAACGGTGACACCTGGTGGTCTGCTGAAGAACCTCATCTACGTCTTCTTGTAGTTGATCCGTGCTGGCTTTCTGGATACAAACAAACATCTGGAATAACAGCACCAGCATTGAACACGCCGCCATCTTGGTACTGCTGTTTATTGCCGCTGGGCAGCATCTTTTGTTGAGGTTGATGACGTATCCTTTGACGTTCCTTGGTTCCAATTAAAACTGGTGCAAAGGTCTATGAAGGCTCAACGGAACTTCCATACCAATTCTACAAGGACACTATTTTACGATACCCAGGGAACGCCGTCGTTGGAAAATGCAGTTGAGTCGGTTCCAACACCAACAACTCTATACTGTAGACATGAAACCACTCAGCGAATATCTCAATATACCCTCCCAAGAGTGACAGCGATGGAATTCCAGGGAGCGATCCCATCCCATTCCATTTGAAGGTGTTCCTTGTGGCAGATGGTGAATTATTTTACACGTTACATTATGCAAATGAAGTCACACCTGGCTAATGTGATGTACTCCAGAACAGTACTCGTCTCACCTCACTGGCTTGGATCGCTGGCTTGCGGTTATCAGTCTACTGTAAACCAGATGCCGTGGATTCTATCACTGTACCATGGTCAACTCTTTCAAAATGCTTGGTACCTAGCATGGCAACACGTCCGGTTTTAGGCTGGACAGTCTGGTTTTCCAACTGCCGGTCCCCATTTTTCTCCGTTTTTACTTTTATGCATCGTTTGATCACATGAGCTGCCGGTTACAAGGTGCGAAAATGTCGGGATGGAGGGACCAACAGAAATGGCCCAAAACGGATCGGGAAGACGTCTGGTTCCATTGACTTGCATTCAAATTTAGTACGGTTTTTGCCCTCTCCTGTAAAGTTACCATTTTGGATGTAGCCATGATACACCGTCTCTACACTCATCATCAGAAGAACAGCTACACCCAGAAGGAAGTGTGGGAGTGCGGTGGTGTTGGGTAGGAAGATGAAGGTGACCAGGATCAATAACTGATGATAAATTTAGACTGATATGATCAATATTTATTGAGCTACACATACAGAAGTCTGTCTCTCAGTATGGTGGAGTCGGGCCGCCGCTAACCCAACACGCCAAACGTCTCGGTATGGAGCTGTAGAGGTTCCTAATGGTGTCCTGTGATAACCCATCCCATGCAGCTTGAACATCCTCACACAGTTCCTACAGATGGTGCGGTAGGGGTGGAGGTGGAGTGACACCAGGCCTTGGAGCTGACCACGGTGCCTCCACACACGGATTCGTTGGGCGTCTCCACCAAGACTAAAGCGGGACTCGTCACTGAAGATGACCCGCTGCCATTCTGAGTCACTCCATGACAGTCTGGTACGACACCAGTGCAGTCGTTGGTGACGGTGACGTGGTGTTAAGGACGGTCGTCATGACAACATGGAAAAGGCTCAGTATCTCAAAAACCAAGGGGTATATCGTGTGCCAAGATCAGGAAAGAGAGGCGGAGGAATATAGTGTTGGGGGAGGATAGTGTTGGGTAATCACTAACACATGAAGGTCTTATGGGCTTTTAATATACTATCCACCTCAGCAGGCCCAGAGGACGCTCAGTCAGAGTGGGCGGAGCCACATTCACGGCCACTTTCCCCTTTCTGCTGGGGTTCAAAGCAACAGGAACAATGGCGGGGGGCTCTGGCTATTGTCGTCTGTGTTAGTCAGGTGGTCTATTGTCTTCTAGTCTTTGACTGAAAGCGAGGACACGCTGCGCAAAGCACTCAGACAAAAGAGGCTGCTGTGCGGAGACGGGTTCCAGATCAGCTGGAGACGCCCACCAGGCACTACTCCGCTTACTCTGGGAGTAACTAAGTTAATGGGCTCTAATTTGACCCGGGGGGAGTGCTGATTTTGGCCCAGGGGTTGCGACTGGGGGGGTTTAAATGGGGGCTGGCGGTAGCCAGAAAGCCGAGGCCATCTGCTGGGGACCGCAGGAAGCAGGTAGTAGCGACCCCCGCCTCTATCCCGCCGACAAACGCCAGCTGCTCATTGTGTGGCACGGCTGCTGCTGCTCACTCTCACACCAGCAGGGGGCAGCAGTGACTCTCATTCCCAACCGAAACGCAGTATTCCCTTTAACCGGCCACTTTATCAGAAACACCTGCCTGCTATATACACTCACTGGCCACTTTATTAGAAACACCTGCCTGCTATATACACTCACCGGCCACTTTATCAGAAACACCTGCCTGCTATATACACTCACTGGCCACTTTATTAGAAACACCTGCCTGCTATATACACTCACTGGCCACTTTATTAGAAACACCTGCCTGCTATATACACTCACTGGCCACTTTATTAGAAACACCTGCCTGCTATATACACTCACTGGCCACTTTATTAGAAACACCTGCCTGCTATATACACTCACTGGCCACTTTATTAGAAACACCTGCCTGCTATATACACTAACTGGCCACTTTATTAGAAACACCTGCCTGCTATACACACTCACTGGCCACTTTATTAGAAACACCAACCTGCTATATACACTCACTGGCCACTTTATTAGAAACACCTGCCTGCTATATACACTCACTGGCCACTTTATTAGAAACACCTGCCTGCTATATACACTCACTGGCCACTTTATTAGAAACACCTGCCTGCTATATACACTCACTGGCCACTTTATTAGAAACACCTGCCTGCTATATACACTAACTGGCCACTTTATTAGAAACACCTGCCTGCTATATACACTCACTGGCCACTTTATTAGAAACACCAACCTGCTATATACACTCACTGGCCACTTTATTAGAAACACCTGCCTGCTATATACACTCACTGGCCACTTTATTAGAAACACCTGCCTGCTATATACACTCACTGGCCACTTTATTAGAAACACCTGCCTGCTATATACACTCACTGGCCACTTTATTAGAAACACCTGCCTGCTATATACACTCACTGGCCACTTTATTAGAAACACTTGCCTGCTATATACACACACTGGCCACTTTATTAGAAACACCTGCCTGCTATATAAACTCACTGGCCACTTTATTAGAAACACCTGCCTGCTATATACACACACTGGCCACTTTATTAGAAACACCTGCCTGCTATATACACTCACTGGCCACTTTATTAGAAACACCAACCCGCTATATACACTCACTGGCCACTTTATTAGAAACACCTGCCTGCTATATACACTCACTGGCCACTTTATTAGAAACACCAACCTGCTATATACACTCACTGGCCACTTTATTAGAAACACCAACCTGCTATATACACTCACTGGCCACTTTATTAGAAACACCTGCCTGCTATATACACTCACTGGCCACTTTATTAGAAACACCTGCCTGCTATATACACACACTGGCCACTTTATTAGAAACACCTGCCTGCTATATACACTCACTGGCCACTTTATTAGAAACACCAACCTGCTATATACACTCACTGGCCACTTTATTAGAAACACCTGCCTGCTATATACACTCACTGGCCACTTTATTAGAAACACCTGCCTGCTATATACACTCACTGGCCACTTTATTAGAAACACCTGCCTGCTATATACACTCACTGGCCACTTTATTGGAAACACCAACCTGCTATATACACTCACTGGCCACTTTATTGGAAACACCAACCTGCTATATACACTCACTAGCCACTTTATTAGAAACACCAACGTGCTATATACACTCACTGGCCACTTTATTGGAAACACCAACTTGCTATTTACACTCACTGGCCACTTTATTAGAAACACCTGTCTGCTATATACACTCACTGGCCACTTTATTAGAAACACCAACCTGCTATATACACTCACTGGCCACTTTATTAGAAACACCTACCTGCTATATACACTCACTGGCCACTTTATTAGAAACACCTACCTGCTATATACACTCACTGGCCACTTTATTAGAAACACCTGCCTGCTATATACACTCACTGGCCACTTTTTTAGAAACACCTGCCTGATACATACACACTGGCCACTTTATTAGAAACACCAATCTGCTATATACTCACTGGCCACTTTATTAGAAACACCTGCCTGCTATATACACTCACTGGCCACTTTATTAGAAACACCTACCTGCTATATATACACACTGGCCACTTTACTGGAAACACCTACCTGCTATATACACTCACTGGCCACTTTATTAGAAACACCTGCCTGCTATATACACTCACTGGCCACTTTATTAGAAACACCTGCCTGCTACATACACACTGGCCACTTTATTAGAAACACCAATCTGCTATATACTCACTGGCCACTTTATTAGAAACACCTGCCTGCTATATACACTCACTGGCCACTTTATTAGAAACACCTACCTGCTATATATACACACTGGCCACTTTACTGGAAACACCTACCTGCTATATACACTCACTGGCCACTTTATTAGAAACACCTGCCCGCTATATACCCTCACTGGCCACTTTTTTAGAAACGGAGCTGAGAAAGTCAGGCTCTGATGAAGACCCTAACCCTCAAGAGCGGGAGATGATACCGGGTGGAGAGTTAGTATGGATGCAGTGTGTAGCTAATGCCTCTGGAATCCCACAGTGCACCGCTTAGCTCCTGAGCTATTCCCCATACGCCCAGTACATCTGTACCACCGCACGTCATTAACTTGATTTAGCTGCTGTTTGACGTCTTTGTGAGCGATCCCGGGAATGCTTCTTCAGGCTGTAGCGGAGGGGCCTTGTTGAGGAATGAGAAAGGAGCCTGGATCTCGGCGGACCCTCATGATAAATGTGTCTATGATGGGAAGCGAAGCGCTCGGCGTTATGGATCCGTTGACGGATCCGGTGCCTGCCGCTCTCTCGCATGTTCTTTGTTTAACCTCCGCTTTTTGGTGTAGCACAATCCCGGCACTGGCTCCACCGCAGTTTGACGGGCTGAGCCTTTGTTGTGAAGCCTTGGCGGTTGGTTCTTTGGGAGTGGGTTGGCGGGGGGGTCTTTAAAACCTGCAGGATTTCTTGCCTTGAGATAAGAGGCTGATCTGGAGCAGGTCCAGCTGCCTCGGTGGGCCACCCTGCTCACGGTTTATTTCCCTGTCGCTGGTCAGGCGTGCTTTCGCTTGGACCCAGAATGGGTTAGAGAGCGAGGGAGAGATAGAGGGAGAGCGAGAGACCAATAAGAAAGATGATAACACCAACGAAAAGGTACCTCAACAAATATGACCACTGGAAGAAACTGGAAAGGCATTCAGGGGCTGCCGCTCTCTGCTGGACGCTGGAGTGGCCATTGTCGCTGTCCAAAGGAAAACAAGCATCTCCAAAATGGTAACTTTACAGGAGTCAGACTTTACTTTTCGCCTGGTTAGCTACATTAGCCTTGTTAGTGAGAGTAGCATTATTAGCCACATTAGCCTGGTTAGCTACATTAGCCTTGTTGATGAGAGTAGCATTATTAGCCACATTAGCCTGGTTAGCTACATTAGCCTCGTAAGTGAGAGTAGCATTATTAGCCACATTAGCCTGGTTAGCTACATTAGCCTTGTTAGTGACAGTAGCCTAATTAGCCACATTAGCCTGGTTAGCTACATTAGCCTTGTTAGTGAGAGTAGCATTATTAGCCACATTAGCCTAGTTAGCTACATTAGCCTTGTTAGTGAGAGTAGCATTATTAGCCACATTAGCCTGGTTAGCTACATAAGCTTTGTTAGTGACAGTAGCATTATTAGCCACATTAGCCTGGTTAGCTACATTAGCCTTGTTAGTGAGAGTAGCATTATTAGCCACATTAGTCTGGTTAGCTACATTAGCCTTGTTAGTGACAGAAGCCTTATTAGCCACATTAGCATGGTTAGCTACATTGGCCTTGTTAGTGACAGTAGCATTATTAGCCACATTAGCCTGGTTAGCTACATTAGCCTTGTTAGTGACAGTAGCCTTATTAGCCACATTAGCCTGGTTAGTTACATTAGCCTTGTTAGTGAGAGTAGCATTATTAGCCACATTAGCCTGGTTAGCTACATTAGCCTTGTTAGTGACAGTCATCTTTATATGATATACATCATTCGATGTTCAGACTGAAGCGTATGTGTCAGGTCTAGATGACTATCCCACATGACTGGCTTGATAAGGTCGGCCCCCTACTGACCCCTGGACCGCCGGACTGTTGTCCTGTATACACGGTGTAGCTGGTTTTGGATCTCCTTAAACAGAAATGACCTTCAGTGGGTTAATGGTCCACAGTGGACAGTCAACCACATGAACTTGACTCTTGGTCATACAGAACATGATTCATAACCGCGTCCTAGAATAGCTGAGCGACTTCTACAGGACCTAAAGAGCCAGCAACATCATGGAAGGTCCGAGACCACCGAAACCGCTTAGCTAGCTTAGAGGAGCTGTCTCATATGGTACGGAGAACAATGGCAACGGTGGTCTCAGGAGGTCGCTAAGATTCTCCTACGTACACATAATGTGTAAAATGGAGAGTCACAATGAGAGAGAGAGAGAGAGAAGAGAGAGAAGAGAGGGAGAGCGAGACAATACTGAGCCCAGCTGCCCCGTGCCAGCCGTCCCCAGGGGGAAGCAGACGGAGACGGCTGGGCCTCCTCCTCACGGGCCATCGGCACTCATTTCCAGCAGATTACCAGAAAAGAAGGGTCCGCCTGTTACACCAGCACAGCGCTAATGGACTGTTATTAAAGACATGCATCACACTGGGTCCCCGTGGAGCGGACCACACACACACCCGCACTCCCAAACAGGGTCCCATTCGCTCTCTGGATCCTGAAAGCAAAACAGACGCCCAGGCAAGACCAGGAGACGCGTCCCTCAGAGTCAAGTCTGGCACAGTTTGCCACTCGACATAGCCAGCCAGGTCCTGCCTACTTTAACCAACCACAGACCACTGGTTTACTGTAGCGGCGGCCATTTTTCAAAAACAAACCTGCCTCGTGAGGAAGATACGCTATACTGCCAAGTATTCCCTCACCCATCCACACCTTTCCCTCACCCATTCACACCATTGAATTCAGGTGTCCTAGTCACTTCCAGGGCCACAGGTGTATAAATCTGTGGTTGGTGGTTAGCTACATTAGCCTTGTTGGTGAGAGTAGCCTTATTAGCCACATTAGCCTGGTTACCTACATTAGCCTTGTTGGTGAGAGTAGCCTTATTAGCCACATTAGCCTGGTTACCTACATTAGCCTTGTTAGTAACAGTAGCCTTATTAGCCGCATTAGCCTGGTTAGCTACATTAGCCTTGTTAGTGAGAGTAGCATTATTAGCCACATTAGCCTGGTTAGCTACATTAGCCTTGTTAGTGACAGAAGCCTTATTAGCCACATTAGCCTGGTTAGCTACATCAGCCTTGTTAGTGACAGTAGCTTTATTAGCCACATCAGCCTGGTTAGCTACTTTAGCCTGGTTAGTGACAGTAGCCTTATTAGCCACATTAGCCTGGTTAGCTACATTAGCCTTGTTAGTGACAGTAGCCTTATTAGCCACATTAGCATGGTTAGCTACATTAGCCTTGTTGGTGAGAGTAGCCTTATTAGCCACATTAGCCTGGTTAGCTACATTAGCCTTGTTAGTAACAGTAGCATTATTAGCCACCTTAGCCTGGTTAGCTACATTAGCCTTGTCAGTGACAGTAGCCTTATTAGCCAAATCAGCCTGGTTAGCTACATTAGCCTGGTTAGTGACAGTAGCCTTATTAGCCAAATCAGCCTGGTTAGCTACATTAGCCTTGTTAGTGACAATAGCCTTATTAGCCAAATCAGCCTGGTTACCTACATCAGCCTTGTTAGTAACAGTAGCCTTATTAGCCACTTTAGCCTGGTTAGCTACATTAGCCTTGTTAGTGAGTGTAGCATTATTAGCCACAGTAGCCTGGTTAGCTACGTTAGCCTTGTTAGTGAGAGTAGCATTATTAGCCACATTAGCATGGTTAGCTACATTAGCCTTGTAAGTGACAGTAGCCTTATTAGCCAAATCAGCCTGGTTAGCTACATTAGCCTGGTTAGTGAGAGTAGCCTTATTAGCCAAATCAGCCTGGTTAGCTACATCAGCCTTGTTAGTGACAGTAGCTTTATTAGCCACATTAGCCTGGTTAGCTACATTAGCCTTGTTAGTGACAGTAGCTTTATTAGCCACATTAGCCTGGTTAGCTACATTAGCCTTGTTAGTGACAATAGCCTTATTAGCCAAATCAGCCTGGTTACCTACATTAGCCTTGTTAGTAACAGTAGCCTTATTAGCCACTTTAGCCTGGTTAGCTACATTAGCCTTGTTAGTGAGTGTAGCATTATTAGCCACAGTAGCCTGGTTAGCTACGTTAGCCTTGTTAGTGAGAGTAGCTTTATTAGCCACATTAGCCTGGTTAGCTACATTAGCCTTGTTAGTGAGTGTAGCATTATTAGCCACAGTAGCCTGGTTAGCTACATTAGCCTTGTTAGTGAGTGTAGCATTATTAGCCACATTAGCCTGGTTAGCTACATTAGCCTTGTTAGTGACAGTAGCATTATTAGCCACATTAGCATGGTTAGCTACATTAGCCTTGTAAGTGACAGTAGCCTTATTAGCCAAATCAGCCTGGTTAGCTACATTAGCCTGGTTAGTGAGAGTAGCCTTATTAGCCAAATCAGCCTGGTTAGCTACATCAGCCTTGTTAGTGACAGTAGCTTTATTAGCCACATTAGCCTGGTTAGCTACATTAGCCTTGTTAGTGACAGTAGCTTTATTAGCCACATTAGCCTGGTTAGCTACATTAGCCTTGTTAGTGACAGTAGCCTTATTAGCCACTTTAGCCTCGTAGCACCAGTGAAAATCAAAAAAACAAAAACAAGCGTGTCTCAGTGGCCAGAAGTGTCTCTTCCTAGTCTTCCAGTATGTAGCGCACATGCAGCTGCTTCGTCCGGAGCTCAGTACCTCTAAACACGTTACGGTCACAGCTAATTAGACCCGGATTGTTGTCGGAGCGACGCTCGCACTGAGCTTAACAACTATTTTCTTTCCCGCGCCGTAATGTGACAAAGACGGATCGCTCCCATTCCTCCCCTGCTGAGCGCTAGCGGGTGGATAAAGCACCGTCCTGGGCTAAGGCTTGTTAGCCGCTAGTGCAGTCTAACCCCTCTGATTCTACACTGTGTCACCTGCTGGACAGAAAGACCGGGTCCCCCTCACACAGTGGCTACGACTTTGCTTTCCTGTCTTTGTGGGGTCCTTCCTGTTGACTCATCCTGAATCCCATCTGTACTTCTGTCCATGTTTACAGTCTCCGTGTGTCATACAGTGTCAGACACCTTACAGCTAAGGCTATTAGCAACTCACCACGTAGGCAGGCGGTTTCCTTGATGCTAACCTGGCGGTTAGCACTTAACCACCATTTTAAACCCCAAAAATCTAATTTATACCGTTTACCACTTCACCCAGACGCCCTCAACAAGCCATAGCATGTTGCGATCCAGACTTAGCTTCCTTAGTGCTGCACTGGTGCTACAAAGATGCTAGCAGCCTCATTAGCACTCAACAGTCACCCAAACAAACAAGCTCAAAACATCTCGCAGCCCCCTCCAGCCAGGTCCAGGTCTGGGTTAAGGTCCTACTGAGTTGCTGGTGTGGTGGGGTGTGTAGTTAGACTTACTGTGATCTATGAAGACATACAAGGCTTCACCGTAGAGCTTAAAGCTGGGGGCAGCCATTTTAGCCAACAGCTACAGGCAACGTTCACGATTTCCTTCATTCGACTCACATATAGCTACCAATCTAGCGTCTATATGCCTCGACGTAGAACCGGCTGACTGCTGTTGATGCCAGTGTTCAGCTAGCTTTGTTCATTTTCCAAGTTCCCAGTAAGTCCCAGTGCCTTAGACTACATCCACAAGCTTGTCCGACCTTAATAAAGACCTGGATGAGGTCGGAGTAGACCGAGAGACATATTTACAGCAAACATTAGACCTACTGTTTGGGTGACTATTGACTTCTAGAGCTTGTTAGCCATGTAGCGCTAGCGCTTAGCTAAAGACGGCACATTTCGGCAAATAATAATAAAGCTACTCTCACTAACAAGGCTAATGTAGCTAACCAGGCTAATGTGGCTAATAAAGCTGCTGTCACTAACAAGGCTAATGTAGCTAACCAGGCTGATTTGGCTAATAAGGCTACTCTCACTAACAAGGCTAAAGTTGCTAACCAGGCTAATGTGGCTAATAAAGCTACTCTCACTAACAAGGCTAATGTTGCTAACCAGGCTAATGTGGCTAATAAAGCTACTCTCACTAACAAGGCTAATGTAGCTAACCAGGCTAATGTGGCTAATAAGGCTACTCTCACTAACAAGGCTAATGTAGCTAACCAGGCTAATGTGGCTAATAAAGCTACTCTCACTAACAAGGCTAATGTTGCTAACCAGGCTAATGTGGCTAATAAAGCTACTCTCACTAACAAGGCTAATGTAGCTAACCAGGCTAATGTGGCTAATAAAGCTACTCTCACTTACAAGGCTAATGTAGCTAACCAGGCTAATGTGGCTAATAAAGCTACTCTCACTAACAAGGCTAATGTTTCTAACCAGGCTAATGTGGCTAATAATGCTACTCTCACTAACAAGGCTAATGTAGGTAACCAGGCTGATTTGGCTAATAAGGCTACTGTCACTAACAAGGCTAATGAAGCTAACCAGGCGAATGTGGCTAATAATGCTACTCTCACTAACAAGGCTAATGTTGCTAACCAGGCTAATGTGGCTAATAAAGCTACTCTCACTAACAAGGCTAATGTAGCTAACCAGGCTAATGTGGCTAATAAAGCTACTCTCACTAACAAGGCTAATGTAGCTAACCAGGCTAATGTGGCTAGAACCGCAGAACATGGAAACCGTGTACGTTAGATTCTTCGCCCAACCCGTGCATGGAGAACTTAATGGGGTAGCAGCCATATTTACCCAATACTGCTCCCCACAAGGAGCTAAATACAAACACACTGACAGACACACACACACTCACTCCACCCTAACCCAGCATGCCCTTTGGTCATGTATTAACAATGATGCCAGAGGCCATAACCGTCCAGACCACAATAGGTCCTTTATGGGCCTCGTGCATTAATAATGGAACCCCTGCTGGTTTGTTTAATAAGCGGTTTGTCATTGATGTATCTAGAACGTGAGGGCTGTACCGACGCCTGCAGAACCTTACAAACAAAATCCGCCGTGAAATATCGCAGGCTGGCCCGCGGAGAACTGTGCGCCCCTGTGCGCGTCTGCTTCCCAGGGCTTGGCAATCGCTCCGGAACAACATAATCAGACGTGATGGACAACCGGCTGCGGCCAGGCGCGTCTGGAGCGACGTCGCCGAACACAATGAGCCCAACGAAACGATGGAATGTGTAATTGGCTTTGTGTGTGCATCCGGCAGTGTGCATGTGTGTGTGTTATTGTGTTCATCCATGTTCCTGGGCCCCTAAATCACCATCATCATTCCTCTCCCCGGCCCTTAATGGGAGATGGTTTGTTTAGTCGTCTCTACAGCATTATGTCTGATGACTAATGATAATGAAACCGGCGGCCCTTAACGAAGAAGCCTAATAACCTGAAATCAATAAGGAAGTCTAATGAAAGCCTATGTGTCACAGGAGTTCTACAGGACAGGACAGGCGGCCCTCTGACGGGCCAGGAGCGGTCGGTGCGAGAGGTGCTTCGGTGCAGCACCCCAGCGTTTACTGCTGTATAGGTTCTTGTTGTGCACACGGCCGCCTATAGATGGCACCATTCACTCTTCCAACAGTGATGGAGTTACCGCCACCATGCTGGGAGAGGTGATGCTGCTGAAAGCGACCTGGGCTGGATTTAACAAAGGCCTCCTAGCACAAAGATGGTTCTTCAACGGTAGAGTGAGCATCACACTGAACACTCTCTCTACCAGGCCAAACCAGATGATCTCAACACCAAGAGGCCAGTGAGTGGATTTACAAAGTGGCCAGTAGAAGTAGATGGTTGGTGCTTCTAATAAAGTGGCCAGTGAGTGAAAGTACAAGGTGGGTGTTTCTGATAAAGTGGCCAGTGAGTGGAAGTGCAAGGGAGGTGTTTCTAATAAAGTGGCCAGTGAGTGAAAGTACAAGGTAGGTGTTTCTAATAAAGTGGCCAGTGAGTGAAAGTACAAGGTGGGTGTTTCTAATAAAGTGGCCAGTGAGTGGAAGTGCAAGGTGGGTGTTTCCAATAAAATGGCCAGTGAGTGGACATACATGGTAGGTGTTTCTAATAAAGTGGCCAGTGAGTGGAAGTACAATGTAGGTGTTTCTAATAAAGTGGCCAGTGAGTAGAAGTACAAGGTAGGTGTTTCTAATAAAGTGGCCAGTGAGTGGAAGTACAAGGTAGGTGTTTCTAATAAAGTGGCCGGTAAATGGAAGTACAAGGTGGGTGTTTCCAATAAAATGGACAGTTAGCGGAAGTACAAGGTGGGTGTTTCTAATAAAGTGGCCAGTGAGTGGAAGTACAAGGTGGGTGTTTCCAATAAAATGGACAGTTAGCGGAAGCACAAGGTAGGTGTTTCCAATAAAGTGGCCAGTGAGTGGAAGTACAAGGTAGGTGTTTCTAATAAAGTGGCCAGTGAGTGGAAGTACAAGGTAGGTGTTTCTAATAAAGTGGCCAGTGAGTGGAGGCACAAGCTAGGTGTTTCCAATATAGTGGCCAGTGAGTGGAAGTACAAGGTAGGTGTTTCCAATATAGTGGCCAGTGAGTGGAAGCACAAGGTAGGTGTTTCCAATAAAGTGGCCAGTGAGTGGAAGTACAAGGTAGGTGTTTCTAATAAAGTGGCCAGTGAGTGGAAGTACAAGGTAGGTGTTTCTAATAAAGTGGCCAGTGAGTGAAAGCACAAGGTGGGTGTTTCTAATAAAGTGGCCAGTGAGTGGAAGTAGAAGGTAGGTGTTTCTAATAAAGTGGCCAGTGAGTAGACATACAAGGTAGGTGTTTCCAATAAAGTGGCCAGCGAGTGGAGGTACAAGGTAGGTGTTTCTGATAAAGTGGCCAGTGGGTGGACATGCATGAATACACCTCCAGGTCTCCCTCCTGGAACTCCTACCTACCAAACCAGAAGCCTTTTTCAATCTCCCCCAGAGCTGTAGGACGCTGGCAGCCCGTGATCCACTCCGGATCAGCGTGAAGGAAAAGAAGCGCAGACCAAACGGCCGTCTGGAGGAACGTGTGACATTTCAGAGACATTTGCCTCCTAAAGATCTTGACATTTCGATGTGCTTTCTAATAATAACCGGCGATATGAATAAAGTCTGCGGTAAACGCCTCCCGGCCCGGAGGCCTTTGAGAGCGTGGTATTGATCTTTCCAGCAGGAGATGGAGCGCCCCAGACAATTCAGAGGGAGAATTATTCACCATAAGCGTCTCCACCTACGCCACCATAAGGAAATTATTTATTGAGGCGGCGGAGCTGCACTTACGCTCCTTCCAAGCGGTTCAGCCAATTAGAAAGTTCTCGCTGCAGCTTTGCTTGCTGCATCATTCAAGCCGAGCGTAGGCGTGAGTATCCCCATCCACACAGGCGTCCACCTGCCTCGTTACGCCGGCGCTGAGTTCACGGTTGACTTTGGGCGTTCTGATAATAAACATACCGGATACAGTATACGGCCAAAGGTATTCACTCCTCCATCCGTATCATTAAACTCCATGTTCCAATCGCTTCCAGGGCCACGGGTGTATATAACCAAGCCCCTAGGTGAAGGAATGGGTCGCCCTTCCAACGCGACTGCACACCAGTGCACGAAGCAAGGTCCATAAAGAGTCTTGACCTCCACCCGACAGAACACCTTTGGGATGGATTAGGGTGGAGACTGCGAGCCAGGCCTTCTCGTCCAACATCAGTGTCCGACCTCACAAATGAGCTTCTGGAGGAACGGTCAGAAATTCCCATGAACCCAACCTTGTGGAAAGCCTTCCCAGAGGAGTTAGCATGGTCATCATATTAGATCCTTTGGATTATAAATGGGATGTGACTCAAGCCTCCTTGCCAAGCCTCCTTAGACTCTGCTCTGAATGGAAGTTGGCTCCATACGTCCCGCATTCCCTAGGACTCGCTCCACCTTGTGGAAAGCCTTCCCAGAGGAGTTGGATGGGTTAGCATGGTCATCATATTAGACCCTATGGATTAAGAATGGGATGTGACTCAAGCCTCCTTGCCAAGCCTCCTTAGACTCCGCTCTGAACGGAAGTTGGCTCCATACGTCCCGCATTCCCTAGGACTCGCTCCACCTTGTGGAAAGCCTTCCCAGAGGAGTTGGATGGGTTAGCATGGTCGTCATATTAGACCCTATGGATTGGGAATGGGATGTGACTCAAGCCTCCTTGCCAAGCCTCCTTAGACTCCGCTATGAATGGAAGTTGGCTCCATACGTCCCGCATTCCCTAGGACTCGCTCCACCTTGTGGAAAGCCTTCCCAGAGGAGTTGGATGGGTTAGCATGGTCGTCATATTAGACCCTATGGATTGGGAATGGGATGTGACTCAAGCCTCCTTGCCAAGCCTCCTTAGACTCCGCTCTGAATGGAAGTTGGCTCCATACGTCCCGCATTCCCTAGGACTCGCTCCACCTTGTGGAAAGCCTTCCCAGAGGAGTTGGATGGGTTAGCATGGTCATCATACTAGACCCTATGGATTAAGAATGGGATGTGACTCAAGCCTCCTTGCCAAGCCTCCTTAGACTCCGGTTCTGAATGGAAGTTGGCTTCATACGTCCCGCATTCCCTAGGACTCGCTCCACCTTGTGGAAAGCCTTCCCAGAGGAGTTGGATGGGTTAGCATGGTCATCATACTAGACCCTATGGATTAGGAATGGGATGTGACTCAAGCCTCCTTGCCAAGCCTCCTTAGACTCCGGCTCTGAATGGAAGTTGGCTTCATACGTCCCGCATTCCCTAGGACTCTCTCCACCTTGTGGAAAGCCTTTCCAGAGGAGTTGGATGGGTTAGCATGGTCGTCATATTAGACCCTATAGATTAAGAATGGGATGTGACTCAAGCCTCCTTGTCAAGCCTCCTTAGACTCCGCTCTGAATGGAAGTTGGCTCCATACGTCCCGCATTCCCTAGGACTCGCTCCACCTTGTGGAAAGCCTTCCCAGAGGAGTTGGATGGGTTAGCATGGTCGTCATATTAGACCCTATGGATTAGGAATGGGATGTGACTCAAGCCTCCTTGCCAAGCCTCCTTAGACTCCGCTCTGAATGGAAGTTGGCTTCATACGTCCCGCATTCCCTAGGACTCGCTCCACCTTGTGGAAAGCCTTCCCAGAGGAGTTGGATGGGTTAGCATGGTCGTCATATTAGACCCTATGGATTAGGAATGGGATGTGACTCAAGCCTCCTTGCCAAGCCTCCTTAGACTCCGCTCTGAATGGAAGTTGGCTCCATACGTCCCGCATTCCCTAGGACTCGCTCCACCTTGTGGAAAGCCTTCCCAGAGGAGTTGGATGGGTTAGCATGGTCTTCATATTAGACCCTATAGATTAGGAATGGGATGTGACTCAAGCCTCCTTGCCAAGCCTCCTTAGACTCCGCTCTGAATAGAAGTTGGCTTCATACCCTAGGACTCGCTCCATGTTTGGTCTGGACAGACGAGAATGAGCTGCTGCTTTGAATGAGGAGCATGGTTTGGATGGGTGGGAGGTGGTGGTGGGGGGTAATTAAGCACAGGCCGAACTCTGAAAGAGTGAGCTAAGTAATTCCTTCCCCTGAACACCTCCAAATGCACCCAATTAGCCGAGCCCCTTTTATCTCCCATTGTTTGGGCTTGGCCGCCGCCGATAGCCTGAAAGAGAAGGCGTTTTCACTTCCCCTCTGAGTTAACGAGTGTTTTGCTGCCGTTGCTGATTATTTCATGATGTATTGTTGCGAGCGATGAGATTCCGGAGGATGCTGATTGTTCCCGCGCCGCGTAGCCTGTAGGAAAAACCCCGATAAATAAACACAGTGCTCGCCAAAGATGATAGATTGGGAAAGCCATGGACGATGAGATTGAGAAATGGTGGATGGCGGTGACAGACCATAATAGTTCCCTGTAATAGGAAACGGTTGAGTCACTCATCTTCTACACCGCTTTGTCCTTCGAGGTCACGGCCGGTGCTGGAGCCTATACCAGTGGTCATGGTGCCCTGCGATGGACTGGTGGTCTGTCCGAGTCTGGCCGGTGATGTAGCTTGCTCTGGCTCTGTTGGCCCACCCAGGCTTCTGTAATGAACCCAAACTTGTTTTCAGTGGCGGTCCACACACGTGCGGCAACACTGTTCGGTTCCTTGGCGTGATACAGTGAGCAACTCAGTGGTTTACCGTTACTGAATTACGATAAAGCCATATAGAGACTGTACTGTACTCAAAGAAACTTAGCCTTTCAGACAAATGCTAATGGTTAGCTCAGCTAGCATTGCTAGCCTGGCCCTGCTACAGCTTGTATCTGTAGTAAACTGATTCTGATAATCGGTTAATATGAGCAGGTAGTAGAAATGAACTTAATCCTGCCGTTTATCGGTTCTCCCTGCTGGTGGGCGCTGGGCTGGGTGGTCCTACATGATGCTCTGAGGTCCCGTGTGTGGTGGCCTTTAGCCGACAGTCGGAACGCTGTGTGGAGATTGGTTGGCTCCAAAGCAAATAAAGATGGACGGGCAAAGGAGACGAGCCTGCCAGGTCATAAACGGTGTTTCAGAAGAGTTTAACCGAGGCTGCTAACCAGAGTTGGCCATGACCTCCCTGCAGCCCCAAGCCAAGTTCAGTAAAGGTGCCCTCCTAGGTGGTCTTCGACTCCTTGACTCCACCTTAATCTAACCTAAGACCCGAATGAAGCTCCAAAGACAATCTTCCAAAGACAAAAAATGAGAGTTATTGATTAGCTGCTTCCTATTCTACATTTTCTGTCCACCTTAAGTAGGGTGAGCGATGTGTTCAAAATCACGTCCAGTATTTGAGTCCGGAGTTGGGGGTGGGGGAGCGGAGGGGTGGGGTTGTCGAGACTGTGATCATTCATGTATGTGACAGATGTGTATATTGGACATTTATGGAAAAACGGAAAAAGTTTACGGACATTTACGGAAATGCGGAAAAAATGACCGACATTTATGGAAATACGGAACAAATTTACGGACATTTACGGAAATACGGAAAAAATTACGGACATTTACGGAAATACGGTACAAATTTACGGACATTTACGGAAATACGGAAAAAAATTACGGACATTTATGGAAATACGGAACAGATTTACGGACATTTACGGAAATACGGAAAATATTACGGACATTTACGGAAATACGGAAAAAAATTACGGACATTTACGGAAATACGGAACAAATTTACGGACAATTACGGAAATACGGAACAAATCATGTCCCATATTTAGTTGCCAAATAAAGGACGATTCCGTATTTTACGGGACGGTTGGCAACCCTAACCTTAAGGGATTTACCCCAACGGTGCACAAGTGCCAGAACGTAGCTTCAGTAGTTGCAACTCCAGTCAGACTCTCATCCTACAGCTGGCTGGTTTTAAAAGCACATATTTATATGGAACCCTATCTGCTTCCATTTCTGGCTGGCTTCACTGGCTGGTTAGCATGCTGGCTAATCTAGCTAGCTATTAAGTGACCTACAGAGACACCAAGAGTATCCACCACTTTCTATCACACAGCGGTGATGAGCTTCTCCTCCATGTTTACCACGACACTACTGTGAACTGGAACCAAATGCTGGTAGGGACTAAAAGCCCAGAGCTTTGCACTCCATCGCCGTGTTGCTTGCCGCTAAATCACAGATGCAAATTAGAGACGGCTGGTCGCTTGTCGCTCTGCCGCCTGCTAGTGTGGACATATGGTTAGAATCACTGGCCAACAGGTGACTCAAACTCCCAGATGTGCTGGCGTTGGAGAAACTCCCCATCGCTAGTTTATGCAAGGCGAGTTTCCAAATCACTTTTGTCAGGCACAAAGAAAACAGTTCTGGAAGAAACTTGGAGATGAGAACACTCGCATTTCTCTCTCATGGTGATCTAGAACTGTGTTTCCTGGGAACGTAATGGATGACTTTGGAGAGTGTTCAGAATGTTAGTCGGTCATTTAACTATGGTTAGGGTCGCCACCAGCCACGCACAGATTTGTGCTTTATTTGGCAATTAAATTTGTTCCGTATTTTTATAAATGTCCGTAAATTTGTTCCATATTTCCGTAAATGTACGTAAATTTGTTCCGTATTTCTGTAAATGTCTGTAAATTTGTTCCGTATTTCTGTAAATGTCCTTAAATTTGTTCCATATTTCCGTAAATGTACGTAAATTTGTTCCGTATTTCTGTAAATGTCCGTAAATTTGCTCCGTATTTCTGTAAATGTCCGTAAATTTGTTCCGTATTTCTGTAAATGTCCGTAAATTTGTTCCGTATTTTCGTAAATGTCTGTAAATTTGTTCTGTATTTTCATAAATGTCCGTAAATTTGTTCTGTATTTCTGTAAATGTCCGTAAATTGGTTCCGTATTTCCGTAAATGTCTGTAAATTTGTTCCGTATTTCCGTAAATGTCCGTAAATTTGTTCCGTATTTCCGTAAATGTCGGTAAATTGGTTCTGTATTTCCGCAAATGTCCGTAAATTTGTTCCGTATTTCTGTAAATGTCCGAAATGCACGTCTGTCACACACATAAATGATCACAATCTCACGATTTCGAACATATGTCAATCACACGTGGCCCCGCCCCTGCCCCGTCCTTTATTTTCATTTCTGAAAAGTGGCAACCCTAACTATGGTAGATGTTCACAATGCTTTCAGGGAATGCACCTTAGATGCAGAGTGGGCCCTAGTGTGGCCCTAGGCAGGTGTTTGGTTGATGCCCCCTGGATGGTAAACCTAGGGTAATAATAGCAGCTAAGCCACATTATAGCCTGAAACGCCCTAAACAGAAACAGCATTCATACCTAGAACATTCATACCTAGAACATTCATACCTAGAACATGTACTCGGCACAGAACACTTCCCTCACATGATGCTGCGGTTTACTGTACACATCAAATACAGTGACCTGAAGATCACGTCAGTTAATGACCAAAGCAAACACAAGCAGGGCTAACACTGGCTAGCTAACTAGGCTAAGATGGCAGTAAGTGTTGCCCTCAGGGCAGACAGTGGACAGTTTGTAAAGCACGCTGACAGCAGAAAGTGTATTTCTCAGAATGATGGATGGTATTTACACCTTTGTGGTCTTTCCAGCCTCTCCTAACAGATTTAGGGAGGGAGTGATGGATGCTAACTCTTGCTAGCTAGCTAGATGTTTTTAGCAAATCAGCCAACATTATTGAGCTAGCTAACTTAGCATTTAGGGTTGACATTACTAGACTATGAAGTTATGATGGGCTTTTTGGTGCTAAGTAGACGTAATCGTATAAACGGTAGACTGAGATGAAGTGTGTAGTGAGCGTGTGGGGCTCTGGTGCTAAACACCGAATCTAGGCAAACACCTGAAAGACTAGAACACTGACCTGCACAGAGATGCTTCTGTTGTCCAGGTCACTGAAACCTTTACCACAGCGATGGCATTACGAGGGAAATCTCACGTTCCTCTAAAACAAAAGACCCTCCATTTGAACTCCCTTTGGCTTCGAAAAAGGCAAGCGCCAGCGATGAGAGTGATGTGATAATGAATAACGGATGAGGACAGTGATGTAATGACTAGAAACGGTTGACGGTGGTGGTGAAACAATGAGAAACAGTCAATGATGGTGTCAGAATGAGGGCTGTTAATGGGGCCATAGAATGGATAACTGTATGTACAGGGTTGTAGGAGGAGAGTTCAGTACATAGAACTGTGTAGGTTGGTGTAGCTCAGCGGGTAACACCAACACTTAGGGTGCCACCTCTACATGTGGGAGACTGGGGTTCGAATCCCAGTCTGGGTGACTACGCTGTGCTACACCAATAAGAGTCCTTGGGCAAGACTCCTAACACTACACTGGCCTACCTGTAATCATTAACCTTGTAAGTCGCTCTGGATAAGAGCGTCAGCTAAATACCGTAAATGTAACTGACATCCAGTGAACCTCAAACACTGTTGTTCCTCCCTCCGATATGTTACCGACACCCCCATCATTACCATACAAGCCGCCAAAACACACAAAAAAAAAAAAATGGTGAACGAATGGGAGAGGAACAATGACAGGATAGCGAGGGACTTGTCATACTGGCATTCGGCCATGGGATGTTGGTAATGTGAGAAAGCTAGACCAAACCTGTAAAAGTGGAGCCCATGTCCCAAGGTTGGAATGAGAACGTTTTTTTATATGGGAAAGGTGGGAAGCGATTTCACTAAGCTCCTTGGGTTAAGGTGTTAAGATCATCTGTTACCGCGACAGTTCGAGTTTTTAGATATTTCATTTAAACTTTTTACTACTATCTTTCATTATCACTTTGCTTTCCCTTCTTATTTCCCACTCCTCCTTTCCTCCCTCCCTTCCTCATTTCT